>VCCN01006870.1:2105694-2115868 GCA_006491835.1 Architeuthis dux | reverse complement strand
AATCTAACCAGATCATTACTACTGTATCAAGTCAACTTGTTGCAATACACTTGTGGCATTTGGTCATACTAAACAAAGTTTAATTAATATCGATGATTATACCAAGCAGTTACGACAGATTTTATAATCGTACTGATTGCTAGGAACTTGAAAGTCTACTTAGAGACAAACTCTTCTGGAAATTAAACACTAGAAATCCTGACCTATACATGGACTCGAACACCAAATACCTGAGTCGGGGGCGAACTTGGTACCCTCTCAGCAACCAAGCAGGGTCGAAGATAGGTTTCAACTTATCGGTTTCATGTCGCAGGTTGAATTTAAGATATGCATAAAGGAAATATAATATAGGTGGAGTAAAAACTCGAGATTAATAGCAGAAAGCAATTGAAAATGACTTGAAACGTTGGTAGAGACATACACACAAGTTACAGGTCTACATATTTATCCACACATGCGCACGTGCGTACACACACACACACACACACACACACACACACACACGCTCGCGGGTACACACACGTATGTATGTATGGATAGTAGGTGGGTGTAAACTGGGTTTTTGCCTATTGTGAAACTTTCAGTATTTTCGATAACAGGTATAACATTTCACAAGCAGAAAACAGTAGCATTCCAAGAGTTGTTCGAACAATTGAACCTATTCTTTGTGTTGTTTATGTTGTTCTTGCAACGTTTCAGCCGATCCATTCCGCGGACTTCTTTCACTACTGCCACTTTTTACTTGACAGATTCAGAGTATTTTCACTTCTGTTGGAGTGTGAGACATTTTGAATCACCAGATTACTTTGCTCTCCGCGGGTTTGGGGAATTTTTAAACTTAGTTTCTGTTCTTAAAAAACTTGTTGACAAACAATTTTTTAAAATGCACTTGAAAATATTAGATACATAACACATGGCGTCTTACAATAAGTGATGGATTTTGGTTTTGGGGACTAGGTATACGGTAAGGCCTGGTTTTGGAAACTATGTATACGGTAATGTCTCCATTAGCAAACATTGAACATACAAAAACCTGGAAATTGAGAAGTAGGTATACGCCGTACTCCACTTTCCACCCCTGTTTACAATACATGGTACCGATAACTTTGAAAAAATTCTTTAGTACAAAAATTAGGAATTCAGTATCAGTGCTGAGTTATTGTAGTTTTTAAATAACTTTCTATGTTTTTTTAAATGTTTTTTTAATGATTTTTAATGATTTTTAATTTTTAACGATTTTTAATGATTTAATGTTTTTTAAATGTTACCGATAACTTTCTTAAATTATTGTAGTTTATAACTTTCTTTAGTACACAAGTTAGGAATTCAGTATCAGTGCTGAGTTATTGTAGTTTTTAAAATGTTTTTTTAATGATTTTTAATGATTTTTAATTTTTAACGATTTTTAATGATTTTTAATGATTTAATGTTTTTTAAATGATTTTTAAAAATGTTATCGATAACTTTCTTAAATTATTGTAGTTTATAACTTTCTTTAGTACAAAAATTAGGAATTCAGTATCAGTGCTGAGTTATTGTAGTTTTTAAAAAAAGACCCTTAAACGTAATAAGAGAGAATTCAGTGACCCGCTATTTTGATAATGACGGATGCGCGAACTTTTCCGACTGGCACGTTCACAAGACGATAAATGTCAGTATGGCTAAGTTGATTGATTGGCACAACAGATTGTTGTCTACCCTTTGCTAAAACCGATGAGTAACCGCTGAGGGAACAAAAAACACAAAACCCAAAAAAAAAATAACAAAGAAAAAAAAAAGAAAGAAAAAAAAAGGCACGATAGATTTGCACTTTGGGATTGAGAGAAAGTCCAGACACGCCAACACGCACATCAGTTAAGTGGACTCTTCGATGTATATAATTTTACATTTATTTCATTTCCTATGTTTTGTTTACGAACACATTCCGAAACGAATGCAGGTTTTTCTCAAATGTGGCGTAGGCATTTGGGGAAATTTAAAAATACCGTAAATGCCAGTTTATAAGACGGACAGTTAATATAATATCCAAATATTGCACTGCGTCCAATGTGCTAGTATTTAGACTAGTTCGATATGGACTAATATGGGGTTTGGGCGAGTTGCAGTGAGCGATAGTCCTCCAAATACTATTGTAACCCATTCATCTTATAGTCAGGCATATACGGTATGTAACGATTTTTGTAACAAGTTTTAATTATCTTCGTAACAATTAGTAGATTGCGAAATTCAAACATTTATTTAAACAATGCGGTTAATTTTTTAAGAACTAATAATGAATTGAGGAAAAAGATTGTTTAATGGTAAGGTACAGCGTCCCCGCCTATCGGAAAATAGATCGTTCCTATAAAAAGCCTTTCGTAAGCTCGAATGGCGTATCTTGTCAGTAACCATTGCATTAATTCCTGACCACTGGCAATCACCCTTTCCTGATTATTAATGTACAACATACGGATTAAGTTGTACTGTAACTTGTAAAATGTAAAAATTAAGTGTTTAATCATTAAAATGTTCCCCTACCGCAAGAAATAGTTAGTGCAGAAAATGACCAAATGTTAGTTGGGAGTGACGAAGTAGAGACAGGAAGTTGAAATCTTGGCTACGTTTGATGGACTCAAATGCAGTCGAAGCTAAAATACAACTGTGGTTATGTTTTCCCTTCTTGTTGTGTATGTGTTTAACACGGCGTTTAGGCCGATCTGTTCTACAGCCTTCTTCAGGTGTACTATACGAATGTGATGGTGGTAAACAGAACATTTTCTCTCCAATGACAGCAACGCTTATAACGAAGGAGTTCAATCGTCCGAAAAACTCTTTGAATGCTAATGACCCTTCTCAAAACTATATACAGGAACTGTGATTAAGGTTTCATGTTTCCCCTAACCACCAGAATTTACTGTGTCACGATAGGTGTTTACTAAGTTTAGCTTAGTCTGACACAAACCACAGTTGTGAAATATTTGTTTAATAAATACTAACCGTGAAACCACGGATTATATTAACAGCTAGTTAGCTTCAATTGCCGGTCGCCAGATTTAAAACAATTTTGCTGGCTTGATTTTTCGAAGGCATTATCTTTAAGCTATGTGTACTTCATATTGTTACACTTCATAATGCTTCCAAATTCCAATCACGTACCAAGTCTGGGCGCCATTTTATCTTCTTCCACAGAGGCCAATAGAAATTACTTCTGGCATCTAAGGTTATATTTCTAAGTGTCTCTAAAAGTTTTCTTGACGTTACTTTTTCTCCTTCGGGAATTTTAGTTGATATCAGAGTATTTACATGGTAAATAGAGAACAACCACCGGCAAAATACTGATCATTTCTTGCTTAAAAAAGAGTGACTTTATTGTGTTTATACTAGAACTGTTTATTTTGTATCTATCTCATCTTGTTTATTTTTTATCTATCTCTTCTCTGATTATACCCTCATCTCGTACACACGGGCAATGTTCAGTCCAACTTACGGCTTACCAGGCCTGTCGAAACTTCGTTCTGCTTACGGCATCTATTATTCCCCAATGGTCACCAATCTAGGTACTGGCCAAGTTCGATGTTGCTTAACTTCTGTGATCTTACGAGAACCGGTGTATCCAACGTGATTTAGCGGTAACCCCTTAGCGCCGGAGAGAGGTTTATCAATCATATTTCTTGTGCTGAGTGCTTAGCGGAGGGACATTGAGTATCATTTTTAAAGTATTTGGTGTGACTCGGTGGAACAGCTGGAGAGCACTCTACCACTGGGCCACGCTGATCAGTCTATCTCATCTTGTTTAGATTTATTTATGGGCTGACTGCTGAGGTAGTGGTCAGGATTCAAAGCAGATAACAAATCTTCTTAGTGGGTACCACTAAGAAGATTTGTTCAACACAAATCTTCCTCCCCTCATCAGATCCTGTCAGACTGAGTTAAGATTAAATATTTATCTGCAATCTGCATAGTGGCTGAAATCGTGTACGTGGTCAGCGCTTGAATAGGTAAAAGTCACGATTTGAGATACTGATTTTCAAGGTAGGCAGACTCTCCTTGTTTGGAAGATTGACGCAACAGTATCTTCTTACATGTGTGCAACATGATCTTCCTACATCTCCAGCAGTAATCACATTCGTGTGCTTGAAAGGTCTGCAATACCTGCATGAACTATCTATCTATGTATCTATCTATCTATCATTCGGTATTACTTTTGGGGTTCAGCAGTTATATCGCTCCAGTTGATACCAATGCTTTGTATTTCACATAACACTGCTGGCTTGCTCCTCTATAGAGATTGAAAATTTGCTTACTAATAGGCAATTAGTACTCACATATAGCAATCAAATATGTACTTCATATGCCATCTATCTATCTATCTATCTATCTATCTATCTATCTAAATCTTAAAATATACAAAATAGACAACATTTTCCACATTGTAAATTATCACGATTAAACATAGCCTGTGGTATTAGCTTCTCTGAGACTATTATTAACTCTCGACTTGGTACAAGAGTTAATCTGAGTTTTGCATGACCATCATCGAATTAGTGGCGATTTGAGAATTCCCGACGTAGAAGTTGAAATAGAAAAATAGAGAATAGTTTCGTATTCTTGGAATACATCCTCAATCTTACCAGTCAGTCTGTTAATCGCAAAATCTGCGATGACCCATGTTATAAATAACTATTGCGTATTAGTTAAGCATATGCATATAGGGATATTGTATTTGCACGCATAGGCTTTCAATAAAAAAGACAGTCACGAAAAGAAAAACGAATAAAAAAAATGTCAGGAACTAGAAAAAGACAGAAGAAGAAGACAAGAAAACGGAAAACATTTTGACGACTCGGACATAAGCTAGATATAAATATTAGACATTCTTTAGACTAAAAAATATATAAATTTTATTTGAGTAAAGGATATTATTATCACAGATAGCAAATAAATCTGCTTTAATGAGATTGAATCAATTGTAGTCAAGAGGATCTGCTACTTAGAATGAAAACAATTGGACTGGATGTGTACTTGAATATCCTGATGCGCATATTTGAGCAAGTCTGCCATTTTTTTTTTGTAGAGTTGGCGTGTCACGTGACCAACGTACAATTCCATGTCGGACATTGCGCGTAATTAACTGAACATCTGAGTTAATTTTACCTTATCTAATCTTATTTTGTATTTTCTGTGGGTTGACCTTTTCTCGTTGGTGGAACACATGCATGGACTGTCACACGCAAGGTGCAGCTAGGGCTAAGACGGTTCCATCTTCTGTCGAGTGCTTAAATAAATAATTAAGATCCTATACAGATACCTGTACATACCCCATTTATATATATTTCAAATACACTTCTGTATGTGTTATATAGATATAAAATAATTATTTGGTTTATATATGTGAATGTTATATTGATATAAAATAGTCAGTTTACTATATAACCAGACATTGACTATTTATAAAAGATAATTCTTTGTATCTCCATCACTTTTTCTGAAGAAGCCAGAATGAACTGGCGAAACGTCAAAATAAACTAAGAAATGCCATTGGTACACAACAAGGTCTGAATTGTCATTTCAATTTTTTACCTGATTTGTCAGGTACGAAGGAAATTCTGTATTTTACCTGTACACTCCGGGCCAAAACTTTGAAATATGAACCGCGTTGATTGCTAAACTGATTTTAAAAACAGATGTAACAAAAAAAATGAGACGCTGCTAATCTAATCGTAAAAATCATCTTAAGAGTCAGAAACATTCATAGCATCGATTGCCAATAGGTTAGTCAAAGTTTATAATTAGAGACGACGCAAAGAACTCTATTGCATATCAGAAGTTTGTTTGTTAAAAACAAACTTCCTAAAAGGCAGCCAAACAAATAATATTGAATCTATTTTTTTTCTTTAAGATAATTAGAAACAAACAGAGAACTATAAATTACACCGATGAGTGTTGAGGATTCACTCAGAGAAAATCGATTCTTATAGCTTTTACCTTCTAATGAGCCTCTCAATTAAAGAAAAAAATCAGGTCAGGTTAGTCACTCAATAGAAACCGTCATGTGACCAACGTTTTTTGGCAGCATACCGTGTCGGGGGGTGATCAATTAAAAAATTGGAAAAAGGGGTGATCAATGAATGAGTTATTTCTCTCGCCTTTTGTTGGGCAGTGATCACTAAAAAAGACTGAATTTTCAAAAAACAAGCGTGAATGCTGCCGGACACAAACAGAGGGATCAATTTAGCATAAACATTGCAAATTGAACCCCCTTCACTAAAAACCTGTTATAGGGGGAATTATAAAGAAAACACCTTTTTTACTAGACATTAGAAGGAGCAAATGTTGAAATTGTCATCCCTCTAGCTTCATTGGTGCGGCCTGTACGCGTGATAGATACATACCCAGCCAGCCAGACAGGCAGACAGCCAGACAGACCAACTTGAAAACTGAAGAAACCTATGTTGACAGTTTTGGTGACAGTTTTGGTTGACGGTTTCTAATTCACCAAGAGAAGCAGAAACTTGATTACGAACGTTCCTGTTGGGTTTCTCATTTACTTTGTCCCTTGTTTTTCGTATTTGCTTCCCCCTTTATTTTTTATTTCCAAATATTCCGTCATTTGCCAAATGTTTTTCTTTCATTCTTCTTCTTCTCAAACTCTTTTTCAGAATCCCTTTCTACATTTGTTTGCACCGAGATAAATAAAAACCACTGATTTCAAATGTGCATTTGCGCATTTCTGTATTTCTTGCTTTCTTTTCCTGCTTGATATTTTTTAATAGAAATAATCTTTTTGTTACTTATTTACAATTTAGTCTTTTTGTTTGGATTCCGATTCTGGTTCCATTACACCTTCCTTTAAACTGAATCCTTCCACTTAAATCCGTCAACAGAAAAGAGTGCTTTTCATTTAAAGGAGAAAAAAAAGCATTACCAAGTTTTTTGTGTTCCGTTTTCTTTTTTTTAATGTTCCAGTTAAACCTAATATTAAAACAATATTATAATTTTGCCACATTGATTTTAGGATGCAAGGTTTTGGATGATTTTAGAAACTTTATTTACTCTAAAATTTAGATTTTGATTGATTTATTCTATTATATTATGTAATGACAGGGTGATCTGGATTTACATGGAATAAAAGATTCTTTACTTTTAAGCCGATCGTTTTAAGGACATGAATTATGGTTTATTTGATCAAAATTAACAACTTAACACTTTTACGTCAGATACTATGTTTGACAACAACAGATTAAAATAATCCACATTATATTGCTTAGACGTCTACTAGATCCTGCCAATCACTGTTTTCAGTTACACAGCTACTCCGTCAACTGTGCAACGGCTCCATGATTGCCTACTTCCTGTTCAATGTTCAGAATTAGTAGCAGTGATCACAAAATTTACATTCTTTTCTTGTTTGTTTGAAAAGCAAATACTGCAGTCATTATATTATGCTGATAATGTAGACAATGTGATAGTAAAACAATTTTAACCACGCTTCTTTCACCAGCAACTTTTCGGTACAGGTTTTCCCTGTTATCCGAAAGTAGAGCTTTCCTAAAAAAGGACATTCGTAAGCCGAAGTGCAACTCTTTACGAATGGGTCTCTTATAAGATATAAAGAATCAGCGTGCGTAGCTTCATAGTTAGATCATAACATTACAAATTAAGAGGTCTGAAATCATAGTAAAAAGTTCGAGCCGGCAACATGTAGTGATTAGAATATTCGTTACCGGGAGTACAACCTTAGAACTCTAAGTCTATCATCCTATACTCTAACCAATGACATCATCTTACAAGTCCTGCCATACTGTATTGGACTCCTGACCGTGGAGCAATGGTCGACAAGCTAGTCACGCAGCCATTACTATTCAGTTCAGTTCTCACTGGATGCCCTGCAACCGTGGTCTTGTGCCAGACTAATCTAAGCTTACAAAATACATAAAGCGCCTACTGTAACGAGATGGTTTATAACTCGTCTCGTAGACCAATGTTTAGTGTAGTGAGTTCGATCCACACTGGGTACCCCACCATCACGACCTTGTGTCAAATTAAGTTATCCGTAGTAAATACCTGAACCATTTAGGGCGTCTCGCTGAGAACAATGGTTAGCAAGGTAATCTCGCAGAACTTTACTACTATAGAAAGTTCAATCCCTAATGGGTACGTTACATTTGTGCCAGACTAAGCTAAGTTTAGCAAATACTTACCATACAGTATAAATATCGCTGGTATAAGTAACATGACTGATTACTATGGGCAGCGGTGTATTCAAAACATTAGTTCGAACCCAGATCAAAACATTTCAAATGATGATAATGAAGAGCAAGGCGACTGAAGTTTAAGGATCTTTTAATGCTTAACTAAGCAGGCTGAATATTTTACCAGATGAACCGCGGCAATGAGTCCAGACAACGGCAACATGTTTTCCTAGAGTCTGTGAGAGCAACCATAATTAAACTGACTTCCTGTGTTCTTTCGTAAATTGAAACCTTTGCTTTGATATTTTTAAACGTTCGTTTAAGCCAGTGTCTTCTGCCCCCCGCACCCCCTGTTACTGTTCGCTGCTCTCGGCTACTCTGTTTGACACGGGCGGTGGTTGGCAATGAGCAGATAATGGCGATATCGATCCTTCAAGATAAAACTTTGAACCTAATGCTTCAGTGACGATGGAGAATCGATAAAAGCATCACTGATATAAGAGGAAATCTGAACAATGGAAAGAGAAGAGCAGAAAGAAGAAGGCTAGAGAGAGAGAGAAAGAGAGGGGGATAGAGAGAGAGAGGGGGAAAGAAAGAGAAGGAAAGAGGGAAAGAGGGAGGGAGAGAGACCAATGGAAGGGGAAAGAGAGAAAGGAACTAAGAGAAAGAAGATGAGAAGTGAACTAGACAGAGAGTTATACTAAATGCTACCCAGATGTTTGGGGAATTTGAACAGATCGATCAATCTGCTCAACCGTCAAGTTACCGGGCGTTTTCCGTGTCTCGCCGGAAATTTCACGTATCGCTTAAAATCACTCCACCTGGAAATTAAGAACCTTCATTTTCTATCAATTTTTCCTTCCTTTGAAAAAGCCATTAATTTTCCCGAACTTGGGCCATTAAGCCATCGAACTTTTGGGTAGCACCTTACAAATATGTACCTTAATAGAAACGCGGAAATACATAAAGGGAGGAAGAAGAGGAAGAAATAGAGATTATTACTAGAAAGTGGGAGAAGCATCGGAAACAATAAAATAACAAGTGTCACTGTAGAGCGCACACCGATTGTCCAGAACAGTTTCGTTTACTTTTGAACAACTCTTTTATTAAAACTTTGTGAATTGTTACTTCAAAGTACGTAACGCTCGTCACAAAAGAGAAACTTGCACATTTCGTGCAGCGAAAAAGTGATTGAAACCCTGAAAGTGGATAATGAACCAATAATGGAGTAGGCTTCAGAGTCAACTGAGCATAATTGATATTGTGCTGCATGTATTGCACAGGTTAGTAACAAATGGACGTTGTGTGTTGTACACGCATTTCGGATCATTATTGACTAATAGCAACATGACCTTACATTAAGTATCGGGTGGCTGATGTGAGAAACAACGACACCTAAGAAGGTAATAGAGCCGACCAAAGGAGCCAGGTTAACCAGGCCGGTTAACTACATGATACTATAAGAAAGGTGTGCAACCTGCTTCATAGTTGAGGTAGTTGCGTATTTCTCACTGACGCCAATGGTTGGTTTTAGAGGCCAAGTAAAAAAACTAGGATTTCGAATGCTGATTTTCAAGGTAGGCAGATCCTCCTCAATTGGTAGATTGGCGCATTATAATCTTCCCAACCAACTTTTTTGGCTTTGTGCTGTGTTAAGTTTAGTAAATATCTAGGAAATGATATACATGATAGATAGACAGACAGATAGATATATAGGTATATATAAAGAGAGAGAGAAAGAGAAAGGGGGGAGGTACGAAGAGAAATAAGAGATGGATAAATGGACACAGGAAGATACATAAATAGAAAGGTAGACCTACAGACAGAAAAAGACGGATAAGGGCATGAAGAGAGATAGGAAATAGACCAAGACAGAGGCGAGAAGAGAGAAAATAGATAAACATATAGACAGATACAGGAAGAGAGATAAGCGATAGATAGATAAACAGAGAGAGAGGCAGAGAGAGGTAAGAAGAGTCATATTAGATTCCGTACAAGAGAAC
>VCCN01006870.1:1942440-1954910 GCA_006491835.1 Architeuthis dux | reverse complement strand
TATATATGATAATTATAAAGACATTTATTAATTAAAGTATGTACGTAGGTAAGTCAAGAAGTGCATATTTATTTTTTCGACACAATCTTCTGACTTTTCAATATACTTAATTCATTCGTGAATGTTAATCACATGGAGCGAAAGTTTCAGGTCAAAATCCATCTAATAACTACATGTCAGGCTGCAGACTTATTGATCCAACCTTGTGCAAGGCTTATATAACTTGAACTAGAAACAACCGCTTTTGTAACATCAGGGTTAACTTAAGAAATAATCTTTTCACTTAAATGACCCACTGCTTTCACCATGGGAACGAAAGCGAGTTTAGGACAGTAGGTGAAAGAAAGAGTAAACGTGTATAGAGGAAGGGAGTGGGGGGATAAAGGAAGTAGAGAGAGCAAATAATAAGCGGTGGGGAGGAAGAAAAAGGGCGGTAAAATTACATTGGGAGGATAGATATGAAAAATAATTGGAATAATTGGTAGTTTTGAACACTTGAGGTAGCAGGAAGGATGTGACTGGGTACCGTGACGAGTTCTACAGTAGAACCGTTCCAAACCACTGGGTACTCGCGCTCCTGGAAAGCTGACGACGTCATCTCTCGTGCGTCAGCGACATTATATTTTCACTATGATAATAGAAACAAATAATACTTCATTGCAATAATAGAAGAGTCGCTTTTGTTCTCACGTTATAACCTCCAAATCATTTAACGTGGAAACAAAAATGCACCTGATTTACTTAATTTCCTATTCTCCTTCTTCGTCCAACTAAATTACATTTATAATGCTATTAATGATGAGCACTCACAGTAAAACAATGGTTAACCTGTTGGTATCACGTGGCATTATAATGCTATTAATGGTGTGCTCTCACGGTAAAACAATGGTTAACCCGTTGGTATCACGAGGCATTATAATGCTATTAATGTTGAGCACTCACGGTAAAACAACGGTTAACCTGTTGGTATCACGAGGCATTATAATACTATTAATGGTAAGCACCCACGGTAAAACAATGGTTAACCTGTTGGTATCACCAGCCATTATAATAATTAGTTGAGTACTCCTGAAATACGTTCTTGTGCCAAACCTTATTATTCTAACAAATACTAAGAACATTATAAATACTATAACAAAGTAAGGTAAATCCCGAACACAAAATGCTATGGACGTCTCGCCGTAAAGCAATGGTTAGCGAACTCGTCTCGCAGACTATAACGACTGTAATGAGTTCGATCTTCATTGGGGGCCCTACGCTTGTGGCCCTTTGGCTGTTTTAGAAACCTTTGTTGCCATTGTTGTTGTTTATAGAACAGATTTTGCTGCAGTAAAGTCATGTTTACATTCATTACCAAACGACATTTGAGTAAATAACCAGTTTGCTCTGTGGGGTCTGGACTGTATGATTTCAATTAGCCTTCTCATTACGAAATGATAAAGGTTTTATAATGTCCACATGATACTTTGTCATCTTGAACATTTACTTCCAAATACTATTTTTCACAAGCATATTTGTTTGAGGAGAAGTATTAGCATTATTAATTTAAAAACACGTTGAAGTAGTTAAAATCCCATAAAGGCTTGCAACAATCACGTTATGATTGATTGCACTGACGAAGAAAAGTACGATTTTGTGGCTCACATGACAATACTCTTTGCGAACCAACACTTCACCAGGGCATGTGAAATAAAACTAATGAAGTGGTAAGTACAAACGACTTCAACAAATTTGTGTCCGTCTGTCTCATCCCCGAGACAGTTGCGTCTGTCTATCTATCTATCTATCTATCTATCTATCTATCTATCTATCTATCTATCTATCTAAGTTAAGCTTAGTAATGGGATACTTCTCCACAGAGTAGTGGTTAGGAACCTAGTCTAACAGACCATTACAACTGTCGTAACACCAATATACTATGTACATATTAATTAAATACGTAATTTATTACACTCAATTTGTTTTTTCTTGTCTATAACAATGTTTCTGACATCGGTCTATGTACTTGTGTAGTTGCGAGCTGGCGTAACGTTTATTATTGAGTTCGAATTCCAGCTAGGGTTTGTTTTGTTCACTTCACAGTCATGTTCTACGCTCTGTACCATCACGAAATGTTTTGATAAAATGTATTGTCACTTGCATGTCACAATGCTTAACAGAGAAGAGAGAATGTGAGCGAGAAACTGGACAAACCACTCACCCATAACTACCTTACCACACCAGGCAGTAAGAGCAAAAAGCAGTTACTCTTATTGTCATCCTTGACAGGAACCAATTGATGTACCTTTTCTTGTCCTGATCTGTATTTATCGTCTGGTTTTGAGGCGGTGAACTGGGCCAGGTGGTCAGTTCTGCAGGTTACATTTGAGGCTAAAGACGAAAATATGACAATTTATAAAATTGATTATGCACAGTCCTTAATTAGTAGAGAAACCTCGACTGTCCGAATAAACCCTTTGCCCAAGTCTAAAAACGATTGTGAATACCGCTATGTAGTCAGCAAATTTACTACAAGTAGAAAAGGGAAAGACTGAAACAAAAGAGGTTGTATAGAAAACAATGCGACACGTGTTCTACGGAAACAGAAACAACGAGGTAAACTCATGTGAATTGAAAAAGAAAAGACACATAAATCAGCGCTTGGAAAGCGAAAAACAACAGATATTTAAAAAGGTCTCCTTAAGAAGGTCCTGGTAAAATATCTCCAGCCAGAATGTCTTTTTTTTTACTGAGTCCCTTCTTCATACACACGAATCTCGCGAAACTTACTTCTTATACCCCCGTGAGGATTAGGGGATTGAGTAATCTTGCAGAGGGAGAGCGAGAGACAGTTGCAGGTGCGATTAGTAGGATGTTGCGTGTGTGGTAGAAAGCTGACAAAAGTGCTATTATGATATATATAGATAAAAAGGCTCGGACGCACGTAATAGAAGAGGTTTATTTACAGCTAATGACTGTAGATATTTTGTGGGAGGGTAAAACTAATATTGAATTACTTAGTTACGTTATATCAACTTATGGTAATTAGAGAAAGCCCAAGTGAAGCATTAGGTAAAGTGACATGATCTTTGGTGTATAGAGTCTATTAAAAAAGCAGAGATAAGGATGAATGAAGAAATTGTAATGAAATAGAATAAAATTGAATAAACACTACCATCGGTTAGACTTTTTTCTTCTGTTGTCATTGAACCGTATAGTTCACTTTGCCGAGGCTTTGTACTTGAAAGGACACCGACAACAAAAAAGATTGACCTCGACCCTCTCCGAACACGTTTATTTCCTGTTCGTCTTGACATCAAATCTCTTACACTTTACATCTTTTAATTAGTAAACAGTCTTTTTTGTTGTTTGTATAAGCTTCATTGAAATGGAACACTGATAAAGTGAATAGAATTGTTTAGTGTGATGTCTCCGGGAACAAGTTTTAGAAAGCTTTGTTGCCATTGTTGTTGTTTATAGGACAGATTTTGTTGCGGTAAAGTCATGTTTACATTCATTACCAAACGACATTCGAGTAAACAATCAGTTTGCTCTGTGGGGGTCTGGACTGTGCGATTTCAATTAGCCTTCTCATTACGAAATGATAAAGGTTTTATAATGTCCACATGGTACTTTGTCATCTTGAACATTTATTGCCAAATATTAATTTTTATAAGCATATTTATTTTAGGAGAAGTATATGCATTATTAATTTATAAACGTGTGTACTGTTGAAGTAGTTAAAATCCCATAAAGGCTTGCAACAATCACTTTATGATTGGTTGCACTGACGAAGAAAGAAGAAATTTTAGGCTAGCATGACAATACTCTTTGCGAATCAACACTTCATCAAGGCATGTGAAATAGAACTAATATAGTGGTAAGTACAAACGACTTCAACAAATTTGTTTTCGTCTGCCTCATCCCTGAGACAGTTGCGTCTATCTATCTATCTATCTCTACTGGGTTGGCCAAAGGTTCTGTTTTTGTCCTTACATGACATTAGGAGCATTTAGTTTTAACTAACTTTGTTAAAAAAACATCTCATTTGATTGTTTTGTGACAACTCTCATATTAACGTGCATTTAAAAAAAATGTCAAATACTGGAGTATTTTTGTTTATTGATTCTAACATTAAAGATGATAGAAAACAAGCTTATTATGCTTTTTATTTCATTTAAAAATGCGGCTCAAACGCAACGAATTGTGCAGTTTATGGAGAAGGTACTATTGAATGATCGAACGTGTCAAAAATGTTCCACCGTCGAGTAGATCAGTTGCGGTTGATAGTTATCAAATCAAGACATTTCTTGAGAATAACCAACGTTATATGACGCAAGAGAGTCAAAATACTCAAAATATCTAAATTAAGCGTAAGAAAAAAAGTTGCACTAACTTGGTTATGTTAGTCGCTTTGATGAGTGACTTCTACATAGGTTAATCGAATAAAACCTACCGCATCGTATCTAAATGTTCCGTTTTTTAAACAAATTGTGGATACGTTACAACAACGTGGCAAATAAAAGATCGTGGGGCAAATGAAATGAACCACCACTAACCGTACCAAAGGCCGGTATTCATCCGAAGAAGTTGATGCTGTGTATATGGTGGATTAAAAGGGGTTACTCTATTATGAACTCATTCCGGAGAACAAAACAATTGATTCGAACAAGTACTGCTCCCAATAAGACAATATGAAGGCAGCAATCGACGAAAAGCGCCAATCAGGAACCAGTTAACATAAAGGGCGTAATATTCTACCAGGGTGACGCTAGACTGCATATTTCTTTAGAGACCAGGCAAAGGTTGTTACGCTTGGCTGCGAAGTTTTCACTCATCCACAGTATTCACCAGATATTGCACTTTCGGATAACCATTTATTCGGGTATTTTCAGAAATGTCTTAATTAAGAAAATTAAATTCTCTGGGAGATTGCAAAAGGCACGTTGGGCAGTTCTCTGCTGAGAAAGATAAAAAGTTGTGGGAGGATAGAATTATGAAGTTGCTTGAACGATGGCAGAAGATTATTGAACAAAACAGGAAATATGGTATTCAACAAGGTTAATGTCGAAAATAAGAAAACAAATGTCTTTTATTTTTAATTAATCTGAACGAGGTTTTTACATCTATGTTTCGATTTAATTCCCAACAACAAAGGAAACGTTGATTCACAGAGATATATTGATGGAAATGGCAGAAGTGTTCGAATAGCAGGTTCAGCAATCCGTTTGTAGGAGTTTCGCATGCGTAACGAAGAATCACAGAAATTCTTCTCAGAATATACGTCCCGTGCAGAATCATCATACTGGAGCTCTATCAGCCCCTCTTGCATTCTTGTTCCAGACTGCAATACTTGAGCCTTTGCAGTGGAAGGATTCCAAATGTACACTAAATATCAATTAAGTTCCACTTCCAGCTTCGTAAGATGCTCAGTGATTAATTCTTTCAATACGTCAATCTTACATTGTGGATTCTGATCTAGAAATTCTGTTACAGTACAAAACAGCCAAAGTATCAGACTTTCCACAGGAGAAGTTGTGCAAGAAATGCCATGTACAGACTGTTTGCATCTTTTCCTTGAATACTCTGATTTACCATATTTAGGGCATCAAAGATACCAACAAGGTAAGCAAGATTCAGAAGGAAGAAATGGTCTGTCAAGGAATTGACAAAATCCTGCTTGTTAGAATGTTGGAACAATTCCAGCGATCCTCGTCGAAGCTCATGCACACGTTTAATGAAATTTCCACGAGAAAGCCAACGAACACTAGTATAGAACAGAAGTACACTGTGGGCAGCACCAAAATCTTCACACAGCAGATTAAATAACCGACTGTTAAGAGCTGGTCCTTTTACATGGTTAACCAGCTTTACCAGCAGTAACAGTACACTGGATAACTCATCAGAGATGACCCTGCATACCAAGGCAAACCGATGGATAATGCAATGCACAGAAGTCGCACGAGGAGCTACCTAACATTGTTGGTTGTTGTACATCCCATCAGATTTTCCCATTTCAAATCATGTTGTTTAAAAAATGAATCTACCATTTTAAAGATATCATCTCCTTTAGTTGTTGCTTCAAGTGCTGCATACATCAAGAACCCTTCCTTAATGCCTTCATCAACATACTGAGCAAATGCAAGTAACTGAGAGCAATTCGTGACATCTGTAGACTCATCAAATTGAATTGAAAATCCAAACTACAAATCTCACCAATCACTGGGTGCAAAATCTACCGACATTTCTTCTATTCGTCTGTATCGTTTGACGGGGAAATAGAGTTAAATCTCTTTGCCGATTCATCTCGGAGAACACAGCGTACCATTTCTTCTGCTGTTGGAAAGACAAGGTCTTCTCCAGTGGCATGAGCTTTCTTTTGTTTGGTAATTATAAGTGAAACTTCATAGGATGCTTTTACAGCTGCACTGGATTGTTTGTACCACTGTGTACCACTTTGATCCAGTCGTTGTTCCTTGAGCACTGATTCTTTACGCTCAAAAAAGATCTTTGTCTTTAAATTCAGGATGAGCTTTCACCAGATGTCGTGTGAGAAAGCTCGGCTTCATGGAATCATTGCCCAATGTTTTTCGCAAATTTCACACCGTGGAATATGAATACCATTGTTTATTGTGGATGTCGATCCCAGCTTTAAGTAATCCTTTGAATATTTCCGTTTTTTGCACATCGACATTACTTACTATAGGGTAGAAAGAAAATGGGAAAATATTAGTTTACTGTAAATCGCAAAAATAATTAGATTTCAGATAATTTGACCAAGATCAATTTATTTAGTATTTTTGTCTCTATTCCTGCTGAAAGATAGACATTTTTTTAAAGGGCAAGTGGGACATATTTGCCGTTAAAAAGCATTAACTTACAACAAAACGCAGTAAAAGGGCCTGGTACAATTCTACCATTTTATATGCCTAATGATGGCTGTTGTTTTCGGTCTAAATATATTGCACACTTTTTATTGAATTTTAGTGTCCTTATTGAGGCCTTTTTAGTATTGTAACCATACACGTGGTTAAACTTACTAATCTAGACAACCTTTGATGTGGGACTAAATTTAGTACTATTTCGAACTAAAAGGTACTGTGAAAAATGTTATAAAATTTGTGTTTCTAAACAGTACTTTTCAGTTCGAAATAATACTAGATTTAGTACTACATCAAAGGTTGTCTAGATTAGTAAGTTTAACCCCATACACCAGGGGTCCCTATCCTTTTTTGTGTCGAAGAGCACGTTTAATACTACCAATAGTGCAGCGGGCACCATTTACTTCAAGATTATATTTGGATTTAATAATAAAAATTACACATAATAATATTTAATTTCTATTTAAGATAATTCACAAAACAAATTACTGCAAAACAGCAAGTTTTTAGAAATTATTTATATAACTATGGAAAAAAACCAAAGCTAGTTTATAGTTTGTCTTAATAATGGAGACAATACTCGATATAACATGTAGTTCCGATGTAAAATAATGAGCATAATACACAAAACAAAACTAATTCAAATAAGCTAAAAGCAAAACTTATAAAACCAAAACGATATGAATAAAATTCAGATGTGAAATAATGCATAAACAGGACCGTAACGAGGGGAAAATGTTTTGGGGAGACAAGAGGTAACCAAACGAAATGCAGCTGCGTGTTTGGAAGGTGCTGTAAGCTCTTCAGTTGAGTCCAGTGGCAAAGCCCTAGAAAATTTCAAATTCCTTAGCATTTCTGGACCCACCTAATCCTCAAATTCCTACGGGGACAACGTGTAAAAGGGCCCACCTAACCCTAGAACTTCTCCCAGTAAAACGTGTGAAAGTGTCCACCTAATCCCAAAAACTTTGCCGAGAAAATATGTAAAAATGCCCACCTAAACTTAAAATTTCTTCCGAGAAAATGTGTTTCTATTTTTAAATTACACGACAGAAACTGAAGAAATAAAGAGAAGCATTTCGCCGGAAAAAAAACTTAGCATCGAACGAATAAAAAAATTTAAGAATTGCGCATTCAAAATTTAAAAATTGTGTATTTGCAACTGTTACACAATAAAAACATAAAAGAAAGAAAATTAAATAATAAATTAAAATTAAAGGCCATTTTTCGTCGAAAGGACTTTGCACATTTTCAGCATTTTAACCCATTGACGATTTTCGCTACGGAAGATCAGACACGTAAATATCTTCTGCTTTTTTTTTAACAAGTCTGTTTTTACGGCATTCTTTTTTTTACGGCAAGTCTGTTTTTACGGCAAAGTCCCTTCGACGAAAACTGGCCAAATTAAATAAATACAGTTATTTAAAAAAAAGTCAATAAAAACATAATTCCCTTTGATTTAGCAATCAACTCCATTTTGTGCATCCATAGTCGACTTCTTCAATCGTCAAATTTGCGGAACCTTCAACTTTACAATTACCCGAATAAAAATATATGAATTAAAATCTGCTGGAATTCTTTTTGTTATCATTAAATTGGCATAATCAACGATGATAAAGTGCATGGAAAACAATCAATATTTTGTCTTACCCATTTATGACTACTTCGGATGTCTAAAAGCTTGAAAAACTCACCAGAAAGATTTCGTCTTGCGTAGTCGAGTTTTTGAGGGTTCTAGGTGTGTGTACACATACATGCACACACATGCCATATACACACACACGTACGCACATATAAAACAAACTACACACACACATACACCCTTACTACACACGCACATCCAGACGTGCACACACATGCCATTATCGCACATGCACACACATACACTTACTCACATATTATTTGTCGCCTCTTCACTGTTGCCGTTGACACTATGCTACTCAAAGATACATTTGGAAACAGTCAGGTTTTAATTCGGCAGCCTTGCCATGGCCTGAAAAAGAGGGGGTGGGGGTACAGAGGAAACCGGATGAGAAAAGTCGTGCCCCCAAATAGTTGAAATATGTAATTATCACATTAAAAAAAATAATGGTAGCCAGTCTGTGGCGGGCAGACGGACAAGGGTCGGAGGGAGCCATGGCGTTAGGGACCTCTGCCATACACAATGGTTATAGTCTCAGACCCTCGTATACCCCTTGAGAAGTGCAAATGTACACCTGGGGGTACATATACCCCCGGTTGAGAATCCCTGCCCTAGTGTCAGAATCAGCAGAGAGCTTGACTACATTATGCTTGTCTGCTTGGGCAATCAAATTGAGACACAAAAGACGATGAGAGCGAGACACAAATCTACATGAAGGCCTCGCAATAAACAACGGAGGACAAAAGATATACCTAACGTCATACGGGTCGGAAATCCTGAAAGGACAGGCAGGCTTCGCCCGACATCCAGAAAAAAACACTAAATTGTAGTCTTAAGTAAGACGGGTGCGGGTAACGGCACGGAGAATGGACTCAGCGAGCCGAGTTCAAACTTTGACTGTGGCAGTTTGCGTTCACTTTGTGGACAATTCATGAATCCATCGCTCCCTGTATCTATGGGTAAAATAATGCAGGGTGTAGTGAGTGTCGCAACTTCGGGTGCTTGTCACCTCTAAGTCTACTCCACATATTGCAATCGGGCCGAGTAAGTAGTAAAGTAATATGTGGAGCCCAAGCAGAGAAGGCTGCAGCCGTAGCCAGCGTAAGGGCACTAACTACTTTTCTTTTTTTTACTTAATCAAGTAAGGTATATCTTGGACATTACAAACATATTTCCTATATTGTTACAGTGCTTTGAAATAGATGAGCGAAACCGTACGTCTGTGCAGTGCCGGATATACGCAACTACGCCACGGCGTAGTGCCCAACACATTGAGAGATACGGCTGAAACATGTCAGGAAATAAATAATTATTTCTAATAATTTCGAGGCCAACAAATAAATAGCAATATAGAACTTTATCACTATTACCTTGATCAATCATAAATAAAATAATTACTTAATACATTTAACACGTAAATAAAACATATTATTTTATAGATAAAGTTTCACTTTGTTTTTTAGTTTATATATGGGATGCCTAGGACCCGAACAAAGACACAGAAAACCCGTCCCAAATCTCCGTTCGCGGAGCCAAGTCATTCATTCATTATTTTAATATGGTGGGGCCCAAAATTATGGGTGGCGTAGGGCCCATTGCCGTCTTAATCCAGCCCTGTGTGTGCGTCTGAGAATCATTTTATAATTGTCTATTACTGTAAACAGTAAACTCTGGTTCTAACAGCACTCGTTCTAACAGCGCTATTTAATGACAGACGCGTTCGAAGGGCACGTTTGTTTTTATATTCTCGAAGGACTATTGTCGAAGATTGGTTTGCAGCAACAGCACATGAAGATTTCATTATTTTAAAAACTAAAATTAATAAACCTTTAAAATATACTATTCCTTTATTTTTACATTAAACGTTTGCCCGTTCAAAGCATTTTCTAAGAACTTACTGATACAACGAACAAATAATTACACACCACCATGTATATGGTTAGCATAATCACTTTTTGGTTCATTCATTTTATTTGCAGACCTGTAACCCGTGTATGAGTGTGCAAAGGTAACAACAAGTCATTTTGTCTGTACTTTTTGGTTTCTCATTATTAATACACTTCATATAAAATCAACCGTTATGACGGCAAATTCGTTTTAACGGCACTATTAAATCCCCGAGGGTGCCGTAATAACGGAAGTCTACCGAATTTATGTATATGAGGTTGCCTTATGGATTGTACAAGTATTGTATAAGTGTCCAACCAAACAATTTCAACAGCTGTATATTGGGAAAACATCTGAGCACAAACCTTTGTATCGTTGTCAGTTATCTAATTTTAAAATTATCACCATGACCGATTAAAGAAATAAATGATGAAGATAATGTGCAATTCTTTTTACTAAAGCCTTTTCCGAAAACTTTCCATACGTCTGTATATGTAATCATGTGAATTTATGTAATCATGCAAACAAGAATTCGCGTATGCGAGAGCGAGAGAGATGTACAAATAAATATAAGACAAACCAGCAGTATATGTATGAAAGAGTTCATTATTTTTAAAATTTTAAAATTTATTCATTTTTGCGTTTTGCGGACTGCGGTTTCGACTTTCACAGACCAAAACTTTTTTCACCTCCGATGAAAGCCGCTTTTCACGGCTGAAACATGTCAGGAAATAAATAATTATTTCTAATAATTTCGAGTCTCCACATTGTCTTTCCTTATTTATATAAGTGAGAACAAATCTAGAGAAATTGTTCATTGAGATAATTAGAAGGAACTTCCCAAGTTACAGCAAATGACATAAAATACTTAACCCGAATAATATTAAATTGGGATATGCATGTATGGATAATATATCTAAACATAATAACAGAATAATAGAAACACTTAGGAATAAAAACAATAGAATTAACACAACAAGGAAAGGCAACTGCAAACAACCAGAGCAATGCGTCTTAGGAAATAAATGCCTAACGAAACAAGTAATGTATTTAGCAAAAATATCAACATTAGAAAATAATAAAAAAGACGAGAAAGCATATGTGGGCATAACAAAGCCTGAATTTAAAGCAAGACTAGCCAATCATAGGACATCTTTTAAAAATAAATTTAGAAAAACAGATACATCGTTATCAATATATTATTGGAAACTAACGGAGTCAGGAAAAAACACCGTAATAAAATGGAAAATCCTGAAATAGTCTAAAACATGCAAAAGCTTAAACTCGAGCTGCAATTTGTGTCTAAAAATAATAACATATAATGAAAAGAGTAAACTCCTTAATTCTAGATCTGAAATTACGGTCGCGTGTAGCCACCAAAAGGTATTCTCACTTAAGTGTGTGAAAAAATAAATAAAATAAATAAATAGGAGAAAGAGGCTGAATGACAACAACGGAGGAACTCTTAAATAAATAAAATTAAAATACGACAAATAAGAATAGGGATAAAAATAAAAATAAATATAGTGAAAAATAACAATAATAGTATACTAGAATAACAAGATGAGTGGAAATAACAGAAACTAAATAATTAATAATGAGGTAAATTAGTGAGTCGAAATATTGAAAATTATGGTGTTAAAATAGTGAATCAATAACGGAGTATCCAAAAAGTGAATATTAAATGATAATTGAAAAATACTTAATAATTAAGATAATTATGACCTAAATAGAAGATTTGCTAAATATTCAGGAACAGACAATATGGAGTCGGAAAAAGAGATAAAGACAGACAGATACAGAGTCAAGGAATAAATAAAATAAAAAATAGACATTAAGAATAGCGAAATAACGAGGTAAGATAAGAAATAGAAAAAGTATAGATACAAAACACATTAACAGAAAGTAAAGAAAAGAGACAGACAGATACTAGAATTAAGGAGTTTAACGCCCCCCCCCAAAGAAAATTGAAAACACACACTACCAAATTCCACAAATGAAAGGAAATAATCCAACAAATAACAAGACTTGAATAATCGAGAGAGTGAAACTGGTTGTACAACTCGTTGTGGATCAATAAG
>VCCN01006870.1:1718340-1728868 GCA_006491835.1 Architeuthis dux | reverse complement strand
AATTTCTTATATAGTTACATTATTAATGGTGAAGTTTGTTTGCGTCCGTAATTGGCTGTACCATGTTGCCCAATCGGTGCTGTGTTTCTATTCTGGGCGATTTGTGTTTTTTTTATGTGGTCATCTGTTTTCAATTCAGGGTTTGGGACAGTTTTATTGTTGTTGGTTTATCTTGTTCGGCTCTCTGTCATCCATTTTCAATTGTTATGGCATTGACCTCTGACCTGTAGTCCCTTATCTGTTTGTTATTTTTTAAAAGTGTTTCTGGCCTTTTTCTGTGAACTTATTTTTACATATTCATTCCTATTCATTAATTTAGTTATTCTTCACGGTCTTTCAATATTCTGTTTATTCTTGTTATTGGTTATTATTTGTATTCTTCATTTTTTTTAATTTAATATTATTCTAGTTTGTATTTTTTAATTTTTAGTTAATATTATCAGTATATCATTTATCGTTTTAGTCTAGTTTTTAGTTTTTGCTTATTTTATTATTATTTTTTAAAAAATTATTATGTTCTTATTCCAGTTCCTATTTTTTAATTTCTATTTTTTAATTAATATTATCACCATCAGATCTATTACTATTTTTCTTGTTGGTAAATTTCGTCATCCCCACTTGTTGATGTTAATACCTGCTCCCAGCGATATCACCATGGTTACTAATTATCCGTTATGAAATTATTCAGTTATTCCTCTGGTCTTTAGATTTGGTTTTCGGGTTCTTATATCTATTTATCTTTTAGAGTTATCCCTAGCATTGCTATTTCCATGGCTCACGGTGCGATTCTAAGTTGGTTCTCAGTTCGTTTTGTTGATTTCCATGCTTTGCATCCGTAAGTCATAGCTGGTATTGTGCATCCACTGTATACATTACGCTTGAAGGGATGAGATGGAAAGGTTTGCCGGTAAGACATGGCGGAGGTTAGCGCAATCACGGTCGTCATGGAAGGTGGACTTATAATGGGTGTTGATAATGATGATGATAGGTGTGTGTGTGTGTGTGTGTGTGTGTGTGTGCCGATCCATATGTAAATAATTCAGAGAGATGTGTGTGTGGATTTGTGTGTGGATTTGCTATGAGAAAATGACACAAAGGGACTCTGAAAGGCGAAACGCACTACGTTGTATAAAAAGATATTTCGATTTTTTTTTTAAGCGGTTAGAATTGTGTAAACCGTTAGAAAGGGAAGACACATTAAAATCAACAGCGGAGATTTTTATGATCTTATGGCCTCAGTTATTGAAATTATTTGTTGAAAATTTCACTGTATCAAAATTAAACGAAAATAGATTTATTTAATGTAAATCCTTCTATTTAATTAATTTTATTGAATCATTCATCAAATCAATTATTTTTGGATCGGAATGTTTTCAAAATATTTAAAGACATTTCTAATGAGAAATAGTTTCTTTGCATAAAACTCATCGAGAAATTAAATAAATTCAACACAGAAAACAACAAAATTAAATATTATATTGTTTCGTTTAGCTAAATGGATAATATCAGCTAATCTGGGAATAATCTAAATCCTTGTTTTAATCAACAAAGTGTCTAATTCATTTTTAATTGAATAATAATGATGTTTGATAATTAAAAAAAATAGTTTACATAATACCAATAACCACCAGATATTTCTATATATTCACACAGTGCTAATCAACATTTCGGGGCATTTAACTATGAAATAAACACCCTAAAACCTAGATTCCACTAGATTGAGTAACACTTATATATACTCCTCTACTTCGAATTTTGGCCAAGACTGGATACATTCACTTTAGACTAATGCGTTTGGCGAAAGCATGAATCCACTTCTCCCTAAGCTCTTTCTCATTGTCAGATATCTCAAATGTCTTCCATGTCTCGATGGTTGATGGAGAAAAGAGGTCTCTTCTATAGTTACCTTGCATGTCTAGGCAGTCGAAGTAAAAAGCTGGTGATACCAATTGTCAACCATAACAGGGATCAATTATCTATCTATCTATCTATCTATCTATCTATCTTTCTTCTGGAGCAGCTTTTATTGTTGAGTCTTTTTGCTCATAACCACAGATTGAAATATAATTCTAAACTAGATTGTTTACGTAAAAGTTTTCAACATCAGTTAGAGAATATTTTAGCAACACTGATACATATTCTCTTAACGCTTTCAAAAATAATCTTTTTTCAATTTGCAAATATAAATCAAATCAAAGAATTCAAAATATAAAGTTGACCTTGTGATTTTCAATTTAGCTGATACTTTCAGTCTGTTTACAAAATAAAATATTAAAAGCTTGATCGTTCAAGAATCATAGCATAAAGTATTAATGAGTTGGGGATAGTTGAAATTTTAAAGATTTTAATAAAAAATGCAGATGCGAAAACGCTATTCTTTAAAAAAAAATTAAAAGGTAGGAATTATCTTCGAACTGCAGTTAAAATAATTCTAAACAATTACAAAGGAAGGAAAAAGCCTTCCTCGAACAATTTCACTTAATGTCATTCTGATAAAATAGTTCGACTTTAAGTTTTAGAAAGAAGTTTGAGGACGGAAATATTAAAAGCAACTTTTAAAGAAACACTGAATAGAATTGAAATTACTGCACTTTAATTTCAATCGCTATTTTTCCATTACTTTTCCTGCGAGTTCTGTAAACAAAATTACTCTCCACTGAAACTTACACACACGAAAACAAAGTTGTTTGGGTAAAAATAAATTAATACAAAAAAAAAAAAGATTTGTTAAAGAGCTTTACGTTTTAAGGAAAAATGAAAAGGCTTCTCGCCAGCATTCTTGCTGATGAATTAGGTCATCGCAATATTAGACAAACTCCGGGAAATATCGAAGAAAAAGAATAATATTCTATTATTTTGCATTTTGGGAGGAGGTACGGCTTTACGTGAACGACACTGAATCTTGAGCATTTCTAGATATTTAACATTATAGCACCACTTAAATATAACCGTGATGTACTGGCACTTAGAGATAAAGCACAAAGAAGAAAAGAAAGAAAACATGTTATTAAGACATTTTTAATAAAAAAATTCGTAGATGGTTTTATCATCTGAAATATTTTGAAAAAATTAGTTGTAACTTAATTTATGAGTTAAAAACACGTTTGATTAAATGTTTGGAGAGAAAGTGATGTTACTTGAACGCTAATGGAACTCTCTAATGTTTAAGTACAGTATGGCATACACAATAATAAATATTTGAAAGTAGGCGCCATAACGGGGCACAGGCTTAGCTTATTTAGTAGCCAGTCTATTAGGTGAACAATAATGATTATAGAGATAATCCGTGTTCAAATCTTGTATTTGCTTCTATAAGAGTCATTGGAGTGAAACACTCATTGAACTACTATGAGATAAAAAGGGTCGGAATTTCTGCCGGTTTTTCTTGGGGATGAGGGCACCACAACGAATTGTTCACTCAGATTTGCAACATACAGCTATATTGGAATCTTTTATTGAATGAAAAGTAACGTTATTTTATAATCGGGGATGTTGAAACGTTATTTAATAGGATCGGGATGTTGAAAATGGCCTAAACAGCTGTAACGTGTACATCAGAAGGCATACATCAATCCAATACACAAGGCGGAACTACGTTCATAAAAATGTTGCGAATTTTAACATTTTCAGGTTCATTTAAAATTTTGAAGTTTTAGAATTTTATTATTTTATAACGTCTAGAACACTGAAATTGAAAGTATTTTTCATTTTCATAGTTTATTATTCTGACCAAATCATAAAAATATCATAAACACAAAAAAATACATTACAAGTAAGCAGGGCATTTTCGCAATAACGTAACTCATCAACAATACGAACTATAATATGTATGTTTGTCAGAGAGAGAGAGAGAGAGAGAGAGAGAAAAAATGATGCAGATATTTTTCAATGCCGATACTCACATACATGTTATTATACCTGTTATATAATGCGTTTTGTTTGGACTTTAATTATACAACTTACTGATATTTACAAAGCTTAGCTTGGCACAGATGGAAAACCGGATAGAAGGAAATAGGTGTAGGAAGTTTCAGTTTTTCCAGTCCTTCAAGTGGGAAGAGCTTGTCTCTGGAAACGGTGTGAAATATGCAACTATCTCAGCCACAAGGCAAACCAGGTCATAGACCCTACTGAATCTGAACCGTGTGTGTTGTAGCTCAACTGATCATTGTATTAATCCCTTAACAAGAAGTTATGTTTAAATCCAAGGAGCCTTTCACATCCCAATTCTTTAAAATAGTCAAATCCTTGATGAGTGATCGACCCAAATATCGACCCAAATAATTCTCAGATTTTGATACGCCTCTTATTATCTCAACGGCTTGAAGAAAATTAAGCTTTTTAATTGATACTTTTGAAAAAAAAGATCACTGATAGCACTGTTGAACTTTCTCATCAGGGTTGCAGTACAACTTTTTAGACCAATTTTCGACGCAGAATTTCGAGTCCGTATCACTCTAGCACGTCTCATTCTTTTGCTACATACACGTTCTGTTTTCAGTTCTATTGTATATGAGGCAATAGCGAAGGTCAAATGAAAACAAGATTTGTATCAGAAAATCAAAATGACTATATATAAGATATACAAAGAAGATACTATGCAGAAAGACAGGCCACGTGCGTTTAGTTTTGGGTCCCCTATGGTGCTCAATAGGGGCTATATGCTAAAATAAAGCTTTCATCTCATCATGCAAATTAGACGTGATACAAGAAAACGGATTGCATTATCGGAATCAGCACACAAAACTACATGAAGTACAGCACAACACATGCCTGGTGAAAATTTGTTATTGATCAGTGTAATTTACATTCAAACGATTGAACTCCTTCTTATTGTTTGCGTTGTTTCGTTTCGGCCAATCCACTCTTCGGCCTTCTTCAGGTGTAATATCCGAATTTTTCTTAATATCCATGAAATAGTTGTTTAGATTTATTTCTCAACCACTTTGTATGAATACTTATCTGAAAACATTTCCGTGTGTCATAAAATATATATTGTAATTTCTTTAGTTTGGGAACTGGTATTTTCAATGTATTTAGTGACTGATAGATACATTTAGCCCTGTGAAGAATTTCGCCTTTGTATTGCCTCCTGCGTTACGTCATCATAACGCAGACAAGTTCAAATGCCAAGTTTAAAAGTATTTAAAATTTAAAAAACTTATAACAACTAAAAGTTTTCCCTGATCTTGATAATCCAACCGTAACCCCTGTTTTTCTTAATCTTTTTCAATTCAAATTGTTTAGATCTTCCCATTATGTTGTTACAACCTTTTAAAACATTTCAATTTTCATACATAATACTGTATCGTGCCGTAAACTGTTAAACGTGAATTTTCTTTTTGTTGTACATGTACACGTGTGTGTACCTTTTTCATTTTTTATGAATCTTTTTTTATTTAACATTTTTTGTACAATATTTTGCTAAAATCAAAGATGTCTAATGGTTTGTCTCAAAAACCGTTTTCGGCATTACTTCGACGTGCGTACTACTACATGAAATCTCTGTCTCTAATTATGAATTGATGAATTGAATAGATTTGCCTCTTCGGGGGTTTTTAAATATTGCCGGGGATTAACATTTTAGAATATTTTTCTTTTGAAAAGGAAGATTGATTTAAAAAACCTTTTTTTAAAACGATGTTTTAAACCCTCTCCCCATAAAATAACAATAATATAAATGTCGAATATGCGAAAGTTGTCGGTACGATCAGTCGCACTCATAACTGCGGTTGGTCAATAAACAAGAAGGTCGTTAACTGGGAGATCTTATATATATATATATAGTAATTATATTATATTGATAAAAACGACATTTATGTTAGGTATTATGATTTCACACAATTGGAAACTTTCCCCAGTCACTTGTGATAGCAAATATATGAATGTATCTACCGGGGGGGGAAACGCCAGGCGTTTGCAAATATCCATGTTTTAAGTGGCTACCACGCTTTTTATGCTAATTGTTTCGATTATTTGAACTACTGGATACAGACAGATATCTAAGAGAAACGAAAATACAAGTAATTTTCTTTTTTGAAGTGATAGTCTTGTTTACTAGCTTTGATGTCCGTTTTCTCAATGTGTCAAAATAAACTTTTCAGAGTTTTTAGAGAATACACGAAGTTTCCCCGTCTTCCCAATTCCAATATAAATTTGGTTCATAGAACACAAACACTTGTTACTGTAGAATGTAAATTCCGAAGGGATCACTTTCGATTCTTATATTATTCTATTTTCTTCCCGGGACCCCTTTTTTTTGGTTTTTTGCATTTGATTCTCTTTAAAGACTTTTCGTTTGTATATCTTTTCTTTTTGCTATGTTCTTGATGCCAACCTCTTCTTCTCCCTTCGCTCGGCTTATCTTTTTCTGTCTCGTTTTACCCGCAGAGCCTTATCAACCCACTCCCTACTTTCGCTGTGGTCTTTCTTTTCGAAATAAAGTCACCCTTTATACCGTCTTCTAACATCATTCTTGGGAGGTATTACTCAGTAAGTAAATAAGTGGTGCCCTTACGCTGGCTACGGCTTCAGCCGCCTCTGCTACGGCTCCACATATCACATTACTACTTACTCGGCCCGTTTGACTAACAAGCACCCGGAGTGGCGTAACTCACTTAACCCAGCGCCAGTTTACTCATAGCAGGGGAGAGATAATTCCTTTCCCAAGGACATTAGTGAAAAAAAAAAGGAACACACATTGTCCTAGCCGGAGTTTGAACTCGGATCGCTGAGTTCATACGCCGTGTCGTTACCCGCTCGGCCACCCGCATCTCGGCTATTGCTCAGTACTCACTAAAAGAGCGTTTCCTTACTCGTCTAGTTAATAACTTTTTCTTTAGTCAAGTGAATATAAATGTGGCTGACCAGTCCGTTCGTATTCATGTAAAATTAACATTACCAAATATGATCAGTTTGTGGATACGATATATCCGACAGTATGGATTTAGTTGACAATAAGGAAACAAAACATTGATTGTATGTAAATTCAAATTTATTCTACTAACATATTTCGCCTTTCGGCTTTATCAAAGTAGTAAGTTTAGAAGAAAAAATATTTGAAATATTACATTATTACTTAAAATAACCGTATATTTCAAATAGTGTTTCATTTAAACTTACCACTTTGATAAAGCCGACAGGCGAAACATGTTAGGTGAATAGATTTTAATTTACATACAATTAATGTTTTGTTTCCTTATTGTCAACTAAATTCATTACCAAATATATAAATCCGCCCACTTCCCATAAAACTTGTCAATATCATTTAGTTATAAAGTTTCGGATAGAAAATCAAGAGAACTCGGTTTTAGAATAGTAAGTAGATTACAACAAGCTCAAAATACAACCCAAACTTCTGTTTTATGTATTCTTGGTAATAAACCTCACCAACCCAGCTGCCGGAGTAAATGCCAGATTTTCAACTTTCAATAGTATGTTTTCTTACTGTGTGATTTCGCAAATATACTATTTTACATGTATACATCATTTCCCGCTTGTACCAGTGGTCGATGTTCGAATGCTGACTTCCAAAAGAGGTAACCTTTTTTTCACTTGGACGATTGGCGTAACACAATCTTCTTACTCCGAATTCTTCTCATTTGGCCTTGTACCAAATTAAGTTAGCCTTACTAGGTCTATCTGGAAAGTATCCAGTCATTTTGGATATCTCGAGAAGCGGTTGCGGAAAAAAGAACTACTATAGAAATTCTGCTTAACTCACGTGGAGGTCACACATAAAAGTGACTAAGATAACCAAGCAGGTGTAAATGATTTTTAACGCTTGATTTGTATATTTTGAGTATATACTGACCCACTTCCGCACTATATTGGTCAAAAGAAATGTAATGATTTTATCGCTATCAATCTCAACTGGTCTACCTGAGCGTAAAGAATCGTTGAGAAATCTCCAACACGAAACTTTGCAAACCACTTTTGACGCGTTATATTATACACAATACCTTCTCCACAAACTGAACAATGTTTTTCTTTTGTCTCCGGCGTTTGAAAACGCAGTAGACTATGATTCGCTGCTGATTAAAAAAATGTCGTCGTTTAAAAGTGGGTAACTTCTTTAAATTAAAATTGAATAATTCTTTTATTTCTAAAGATATTTCAATGAAATATTGTATGGAGGTTGGGGGAGGTGTGAAGACTTTGGTATAGTGAGTTATGGACGATCCGATTGTTTGTTTACGTTTTATAAACAAAAACCATGTCACATAATAGAGACAAAATAAGTTTCTCTTTTGAGATTTATTTTTTACGTTCGAGTCGCATTTTACCCTTTTTATAATAAAAAAAGGCATAATAAGCCGAACATGTTGCTTATATTCTTCCATTTTCAATATTAAACCTCATTTGTATACGCCCAAGTCATCTATTCGACTTACAAATGATTCCAAATCTATTAGATGGTTGGTTAATTTACAGTCTGTTGCAATGTTTATCATGATTGAAATCATTTCTTAGTCTATGTTAAATTTTTTTTTCGTGTTTTCGTGTTAAGCGAATTGTTTATTTCAGTCTGAACATCTGTTATCTTCCCCAGTTCTCTCCCCTTCTCACCTGTCGGTCCTTTTGATCTCTTCTGGTGGAATTGGAGAATCACATCGAAAGCCACCAGTTACTACTGGTGTGAAAGCTCAATGATTAGGAAAAGAATAATAAAATGATTGGATGAATTAGAATTTTGAGAAAGAAAACTGAGACTGTACAGACCATGGCGTTGCTGTGGTCTGCGAGGATACTGAGAAAGGTGCTGGAATATGAGAGGACTTGCTGTCACTCCATCTCCAGCGATAACCACCTGACGTCTGGTATGAACATGCAAACGCATGAATAATAATATAATATAATATAATATAATATGTTGATATAAAATATATATTTGTTATTACTGATGTTATTAAAACATAATAGCCTGGTTTTAAATTTATATGCGCTCAAACATATTTGATACTCACGTATCAATATATTATTGAAGTATAAAGTGTGTTTTTTTTTATAAAGATGCTCTAAATAAGAAAGGACGATGTTTTTCCTCGTCTGACGATGAGAGCAATACAAATATTAAGAACATTTCTTTTTTTTTCTTCTGCGTTTTGTTGCTGCTAATGGTAATATTATTGTTGGTGTTTAATTTATAATCGTGGGTCTAAGTTCTAAGGTTTTTCTTAAGATAGGAAATTAAATAAACGAATAAATAAACAAAAATGTTGAGGAAAACTTGTTAAAAACAACTTAATCGTTCTGCTGATATTCCTCTCACTGTTTTTCTCTCTTCTTCCAACCACTTTTCACCGTCTTCACAGTCCTCTATTCCCTTCCATTCTCAGTTCCCTCCTTAATCACGTTCGAACACTTGAACATATTTTCGTGCGAACCTCCGTTGCATTAACATGTTTGTCGTTGATGGACATTTTCCGAACTCCTCATCACCACCTTTCGCCGCTTGAACATATCCCTGGCTGTTTTTCTTTTTGCTTGTTAATGCTGGTATTATCATTGTAGATGCTACAACTTGCTTTTGTCTTCGTCTTCCTGGCTTCCTTCTTTGCGCTTCTTCATCGACAAATCTTTCTTTCACGTGACGTCGTCGTGTTTCTTGTTATAAATTCCATTACTATCGCGACGAACCCTTCATAATATAGACACCATCAAGCAGGGCCGAATTTATGAGGAGGCAAAAGGGGCAATTGCACCGGGTATCCTCTAGCCTCTCCCCCCCCTACAAAAATATAATTTTAAAAATGAGTTTCTTTAATCAGAAATAAATTAATGATTACTGCTTGGAATGTATTTCAATATAACGCCTTCAATTGTTTTAAATAAATTAATAGAATTACTGTTTGTAATTCGGGTCTACATTAAGTGGAGTGTGGGTTACGAAAATAAATTTGTCTTACCTAAAGATCTACTTGGAGTTTTGCTGGCATATATTTACATGTATAAATGTATCTACTTCTTTTTTCTCTCTTCTTCCAACCAGTTTTCACCATTGCAATCCTCCATTCCCTTCTATTATGAGTTTTATACCAAACTAAATTAATCTATAACTCTAAGAAGAGTGATTACAGTTTCAAATGTTGTTCAGACAATTGGACTTCTTTGTGTTTGTTCATTCTTTTACGTTCGCCTTTTTCGGACAATTCATTAGCGACAATTCTTTGTCACCATTTTCTGAAGAAATAAGTGTTTTTCCTTATTTCTTATTTCTTTTGGATTATACACCTGGCAAAGGCCGAAGAATGGATCAGTCGAAACGTTGTAACAACGGAGTTGAGTTGTCCGATCAGAATCTGTCATGGGTTTTGGTTAAAAATATTCACATCTAAACACGGAAGACTTTCCCAACAACATTACTTTACTCAAATATATCTTCAATATGAAGTCATTTTCTTTGCTGCCTACCCAGGAAGAAAGCGCAGCCTACCAATAAGAGAGGAGGAGGTCAAAAGCTAACAACCAATACTGCACACATCATAACACGCAATATTAAAAACATAAAGACACATGTGTCCGATAT
>VCCN01006870.1:1492829-1505416 GCA_006491835.1 Architeuthis dux | reverse complement strand
ATGTTGTATATTTTCCTAGCCAACGGTTTCGTCGTACTACCGAAGGACCCACGCAAAGAAATGAACTTACCGGAGCTGTAATAAATAAAAAGAAATAGTAATCACAAAACGTTTTGTGAACAATGTCTGGATTAAATTGTTATTCTCTACAGTGAACATATTTATATCTATGAGATAAGTGGTTTATAATTATTAATAGACTAGTAAACAGCAAGGAACGGAAATAAATAAAAAAACAGGTTTGGTATGTCCTACCATGTTGAAGGTGATCAATTAAAACAAAATTGGTAAAAGATATGATAAATAAATAAGTTACTTCTCTCGCCTTTTGTTAGACAGTAATCACTAAAAAGTCAGAATCTTCAACAAAAAAACAAGCGTGAATTCTACCGGACACAAACTACGGGACCAATTTAGCATAGACTTACATTGCAGCTCCATTGGTGCGGCCAGTATGCGCGACACAGACATAGATAGCCAGTCAGGCAGCCAGACAGACTCACTTAAAAACTGAAGAAACCTATGTTGACAGTTTTGGTTTACGGTTTCTAATAAGCTTTCAGTGAGCTGTGTTAGGTTTTAAAATAAAGAGTTTTACTACTCCCAGGTGATTTTGTGACAATCAGTGCCATTGGACCCCTTAACAATGTTTTTTCTACTTTAACCACTACGATATCCCGTCAAGTACAGGGGTCGTTAAATCAGCATTCTTTCTTTCCCATTTTCTTTTATGTTACTTTTCTTTTTTGTGAAAGTTTCTTTTAAAAAAATCTGTTGTTGATGTTGTCATAACAAGTGCAAAAAATGTAAATTAGTGCCTAAGACATCGATATATGGGTGTGATAAGAAGCCAACCCGTTAGATAAGCGCTGGAAAAATGTCTACAACGACCAGTTATTTCAGCGGAATCTGTGATGACGAACGAAAAAACAACGAAAGAAATCAGTCTCCAATTTATTTTCAGTTGGTTCATATTTCGTTGTAGTTGCTTGTTTAGTTTTACATAACATTACGAGTTAAAAAATGTGTAAGTTTAGTGTTAAAGACATTGTTACTTTCTTGTTCTTTTGCCTCAAATATCAGTCAACAGGATATAAACACGACTACAAACGCTAATTCAGATTTGGTGTTTCAAGAAGTTACCGCTAAAAAGTGTTCCGAGTGTGTTCTATGCTAACGAGACTTGTTTGTGAAAGCTCCTCTTTCTTGCTTTGCGTCTACGATTCCCGTCAAGAACTTTATTCCAGAAATGATATGAAAGATAAATATTCCGTTTAGACATGGTTCAGACCATTGATTCTCAACGTGGGCGCTAGTGCGCCCTTAGAGGCGTTGGTTCGTTTCAAGGGGGCGTTGAGGTAACTAAGGGCCTTAAGGGGGCGTTTGAACTTCTAGAGGGGTCATTATGGAGATTCCATAAATATCTATAAATCTGATTTACAAATAGCTGTTGTTTAGTTGTATCTGCTTACAAACAAGAAGGAATTAGCATTCGACAGTTATTAACTGCTAACTTCGCCAACCATTTCTTCTATACAAGTAAATAACTGGCAAGTGGCGAATTATTTTGCTTAATACCCTATATTGCTACTGTTATTTTATGGATAGATATTTAAAATTACCCCCCTTGCTGTTGTTTACAAACAAAGAATACGGTATGTATCTGAATATTTGTATCTGAAATCACTGAAAAATAATTTTGAGAAGAGCTTTGACGATCGAATTGATATAAATATTCCTGTCTGATTCCCTAAGTTGAATAAGAAATCGACTTGCAGGAAGAAATTGTGTTGACTACTCATATTTAAACTAATGGGGAGCGTAGACATGTAGCTAGGTGCCGTGAGGGGTGAAAAAGGTTGAGAAACGCTGGTTTAGACAGATTTGATCGGAGAGGTAGGGGTTCGATTAACAGATCGGGTTATAGAAGTCGATGTCCTACCATTGGAACCGGTCGCATGTACGGCAAGGGGTGTATTTTCGGTTGGGGTTTTGGTTTAATTAAACTGTTTATTTGCTTAGCTGCTTAAAATAGACATTTAAATTAAATTGAACTTAATAAAAAGAAAGTTCTTCAGGCAAGTCATTCAAAACACAGTTCAATGATACTGGTTGTCATAATTAGCACATTGTAAAGTAGATATTTGAGGTCAAAGATTCCTATCGTAATTATAATAGTAAATGCCCCTATACGCATTTGTGGATACCTATTTATATAATGAACAGTGTGTCTTTTCTGTTTCTCTATCCATAACAATTAACTCTTCTCCATACCCACCATGTGAGACAATGAACTCTTCCACGGAAAAGAGTTCAGTAGTTTATTTTCTAAGAAAATCATCTCATTGAAATTCAAATATCATGTATCCGTGAATTCTTTTCACGGGAATTAACTAGTGTATAATAACATACTTTATACAATTTTCTTTTATTAAATTTGACTAGGTTTAACTTTAATCCTAATTTTAGTTGATGTTGTACAACTTATTAATTCGCGTCACTGTTAATACGTTGTATAACAACAACTAAAATTAAGATTAAGGTTAAAACTAGTCAAATTTAATTTTTAAAAAGTGGTGCGTTACATTACTTCATCCAGTGAGAATAACAACAGATTGATTTAAAATACTTTGTTTAGTTATTTTTATGCGGTGTACTTATTGTGTAAGTAACTTTCTCGTTGTCTGAATTGTTAAGCAGATGTAACGATTAGGGGTTGGACACAAATATTGATGAAATTGTATCCAGTTTAGTGTGGGTCCGCACCGACTGGTGGGGTTGATTCTAGTCCTGGTCTTGGTTGAATATTATCCGCCTTGGAGTTCTCAAGTTCAGGCAACATAGTTGGAATTGGCTGCGCGGGGATCCTATTTGGTTTCAGCTAACCGAGCAGCTGATAAAACAGGCATTTTCTCTTGAATCTTTTTTTCCTCATCCTTTCTTTTTTTCTCCAACTCTTTTCTTTTCTTATTTACAGAATGTTGTTCTTTTTTTTTCCTTTTCAACACTTTTCTTTTTGCTACCTTTCATTCATTCTTTCGTTTCCAACTCTTTTATTTTCTTCTTTAATACCCTTTGTTCTTTTCTTCTTCGCAATCTTTTGTTCTTTCTTTTTTTTTCGAAATCTTTTCTTTTCTTCTTTACTACCCTTTGTTCTTTTCCCTTTTCTCCTTTCTTTTAGCTTGTCTCTCAACTATTCCCAAAATTCACATCGTACACAATTAATACCACCTAAATACACACTGAGACACTCATAGACATTATCGTCGATCTCTATACCACTTTTATGCTTATGCATGGACAATGGACATACATGCATCAACAGAACACAACATCTCTGAGCACATTCTATCTTCCTCTATTACAGACACGCCTTAATAGATTTGTCCTACACTTGTTCACTCTTTAGTTATTGCAATTTTACGTGGGTCTAAAGTTGTCGCATAGTTGTCTAGTCTGCTTCGAATTCAGTCAGATCTAAAACCTCTAAATCGTCTATATTCGGTCTTGTGTTTCAACATAGGTTTCTTTCAATTTTTAAGTTGGTCTGCCTGGCTGGCTGACTGGCTGGCTATGTATGTATCACGCGTACAGGTCGCACCAATGGAGTTAGATGGCAGAAAATTTCAACATTTACTCCTCATTATGTCTAGAAAAAAAATCCCCCATAATAGGTATTTAGTGGGGGATCAATTTGCAATGTAAGTTTATGCTAAATTGATCACTAGTTTGAGTCCGCTTGTTTTTTGAAAATTCAGACTTTTGCGAGAGAAGCTACTTATTCATTGATCACCCCCTTTTCCAACTTTTTAATTGATCACCCTCAATAGGGTATGCTACCAAAAGATGTTGGTCACGTGACGGTTTCTATTGAGTGACTAACCAGACCTGTACTCTGTCTGCCAATCCGTCCCAATCGTTGATTCTTTTTCTATCCTCCACGTTCATTCTATCTTTTAATACATTTACTTTACTTTACAATTGATCTGAGTCATTTTAGAAGCGATTATAATGGGTGAATAGCTAGACGCAGCAGACAATTCCTTATTAATGTGACTCTAAAGAGACCGGGTGTAATCCTTTCAAAGTAAAACGAAAATGTTTTTTTAAAAAGATAAATCACTGTTTTCTGACTGATATTTTGTCACGTACAAAAAGGGTTTGTAAAAGAATATTTTATGACTAAAACTTTGTATTTAATCAACAGAAGTTTTCAGAATGTATTAAGCACTTGTATGCACTGTTTTCCGACGCATGTAATATCGTTCCTGCGAGCTCTGTGTTTAAAGAATTCGTGCTATCGATTCTGCAGACCCACTACAAATACTGTCAAAACTATGTTTTCGTAATTCAAACTTGAACTGAATTCAGCCTCAGACATATGCTCTAACACAACTTAGATTGTAGATCTATGGTATAATTTTATGTACCAGCCAAATTAAAGTTTATTAAGTCTGAAATCCGATTTCATATCATTCCTTTTGTTTTCATTTCATTGTGCTCGAAAATGTAGACAATTGTGGATTTCCCCAAAATTGCAACCCTGTGATTCAATTGACTGAATATGTGAAATCTTGGGGTTTATACTGAGCAATCAATTCTAGCAAACCTTTAAACAAATGCTTATCCAATAACAGACATAAAAATCACATAGTGGTGTAAATGCTTACAGATTTAAGAACAATCTTCCGGCAGACGGCAAGGAAAAGTTTGCTTGATTTAAACTCGTAGATATCTTCGTAATGTAGTTGCTGCTAACATTATGGTTTTAAATATATAATTAATTGATATATAACAAACATGAAGAAGAGAATTATTTAAAATTCAATTTAAAGATATTAATTATATTCAATTTAAAATGCCAAGTCGTACAGGTGACTCAGTTCAAGGAGATAAATCGAATCGATCCGGTGTTTTTATTATTCATAATTATAAATGGATAGGCGCCTGTTGTAAAGCGCAGATTAGCAAGTTAGTCCCACTGGACCTTATTAGTTTAGTTCGATCCTCGCTGGGTGGCTGACTTAGCTTAGTCGTAAAAAAGGGCCTATCTCGTAGCTGGGTTGTACATTTCCCAGTGGCGCAAGACAAAATAGAGAGGGGATGGGATTAGGAAGACTGTAACGCACCATTCTTCCAAGAGGGAAGGGGGTCTGCCTTCAAAACCAACTTTCGAATTCCTTGCTTTTATTGAGGTCGAATACCAACCACTGACACCAATGAGAATCACGCAACTACTTCAGCCACTAGGCAGTTCCCAGCAATGTTCCCTCTAAGTTTATGTAGTCAATGGGCAGAAAATGTTGTGCAATTTTTTCCTGTGACAAAAGTATGTGCGCAATATTTTATCATTTAAAAACCCTGTTAGATATAAACATTAATTTCCTTTGTACGGTGGTTGCTAAACGTGTGTGCAAGCATCTTTCAATTTTACGTATCTTGATCTCTGTTTTCTTCTGTATGGTTTAGTTAGTATTCCTCAATTTATTCTGACTAGATCCTTATATTGGCTATTTTTTTATCACAGTGTTCCGGCTGATGTGTTCTTCGGTCTACTCAAGTGTTCTGTGAAGGTCTGTGATGAAACATTGTCAGTCAGTTTAGAGGGAACTATGGTTCCCAGTATACACTGGTATGTGATTACAAGATGGCAAAGAGAATTTCGATTCGGTTGATGTATGCACTAATGAAGAACTCGGGACTTTTGAATTTGAATAATTTTCATTGACATAGTTGAATTAATGATAACTTTATTAGGAACAAGGTTTGATGGAGCAGTCTTCTCAAATAACCAAGCTAGAAATGTTATCTAACATTCTGAAATAAAGCATTCTCATTGTACGAAATATTATTCTTTTTTGTGAGGGGTTTGCAAATTATTAAACAATTCTGGACGATACTTAAGAATTACGAGACACAAACAGACGCAGAGGCCGAAGAATATATTGGCTTAAATGTCTGATAAAAACAATAAAGATGTGAAAATCACTCTGCAAAATCCGTTGATAACTGACAATGTTTCATCTCAGACCTTCACAGAACACGTGAGTAGACAGAAGAACACATCAGCCGCAACACTGTGATAAAAAATAACCAATATAAGGATCTAGTCAGAATAAATTGAGGAATACTAACTAAACCATACAGAAGAAAACCGACATCAAGGAAGGTAAAATTAAAAGATTATATAGGGTGGGTCATTGAAAGATAATATTTTCTTTCAACATTGAGGATTGTTATTATCTCCTTTTTCAGATTTTTAAAATCCCTCTCAATCCGACAAAGCCACAAAGATTGGCGCCCAATGAAAGCGAGAAACAATAAGATGTGTAAAAACCGGTAGAATATCCATTAAGTCTTAAAACAGATTTCGGAAGAGTTTTAGCCACCTGTCAACGATAGCGTCGGGTCTTGAGTACGGAAGGCTCGAGGCACAACAATATAACATTGCATGAGTGGGCCTAACAATATCCGGATATTTTCACTCGCTTTGGTTCGCGATTCTCCCTTCAGCAGTGAAAGGAGATATCTTTCTCGTAGTTGAGTATACAAATAAGAAAACAACTGTGAAGCCATAGTATCAACCAAAAGTCTTAACGCACTCTAGCTGAGAAAACAGCTCTCGACAGATGTTCTTTTGAACAAGGTGAATACATTAAATAAACATGTCCCCCATCTACAGCTGAAACATTATCAAAGGCAAATCTTCTTTCTTTTGTTTTCGAAATTACCTATTTCTTTTTTGTCAATTAATTGGATTGAAATTCTCCACAGAAAAAAAATCACTGGTTGATTAGCCGTTATGGAGAAGTGTATTTTGTCATGGTTTGAAGACAATTTCAGAGGTGACCGGATGATAGTAAATGCCACAAAGCTGGTACTGTTTCAGTTCCAGTTTCATTTCAACCAATGACCTAGTAGATCGCCGAGTTGCCATGCTGAGTACTACCACTTCGTTGCATTTCTCTGGGTAACGAGGCTCTGTCGTCTGGGTCAAAGAATACGCCGACTGTATCCTCTGCAGAGGGGTAGGACCCCCCAAATGAGGCCGGCCCTGTCGGCTGGGGCCTAGAATACGCTGACTGCATGCCAGGCAGAGGGGTAAGATCCCCAAACAGGCGCCACCAAAGTCGCAAGACTCTAATTAAAAAAATAACCGTTTACCAAAGCCGCAAGACTCTAATTAAAAAAATAACCGTTTACCAAAGTCGCAAGACTCTAATTAAAAAAAAATAACCGTTTACTAAAGTCGCAAGACACTATTTTTGGGATTATAAACTGATTTCGGCATTAAATGACCTATCAAAGGTTGATATTCCGCTAAACAAATCAATCAATCAATCAGGGTAACAAGAGTTACTTGGCGGTGCCTATCTCCTCTCTAAGTAACATTCAACATTTGTGTTGGGTTACATGGTACCAGCAAGAGAAAGTAGTCCATGATCTGACCTATTGGGAGAGATGGATTCATGCCTATCCCAAAGTTTCCGCAAAAGTGAACACATACTACCGAGCCAGAATTTGAACTCGGTTCGCCAATTTTATTAAAACAATAATGGACATTAAATATCAATACGTTTTCATATGGTTATGATTGATAATACTTGAGCATTTTAAAACGTAAGTAAAGATTACTCAAAGGGATAACTAAAACGACTTAAGAATAAATTATCTCTTACATCTGGTTGTACGTAGGTATCTCAATAAGTATGTAGCCTATTGATAAAAACACTTTTATTTTACACAGTCCGTAACAAGAACAATCCTCAGTAAAGTCACGTCAAGTTAAACCAAACTTATATATAAGATTAACATTCTCCTACCGTGATTTGAAATCACGACCAAGTGATTTCTAGGTGGCCGTCTTACCAACTGAGCTAAACTGACAGGTCTTACGTATTTACGAATTTATTTATTATATATACAATACAAAAGCTACAGTAATCATCTTCACTCGAAATAGAAGTATGACTGGAGTTTGACCCTGCAGCAGCCCGGCTTATTCAACATAATCTCTTTCCTTGTCAGTGGACTTAATTCAATGGTGAATATTAATCACATAGACCAAAGATTATACAGTGAAAATTTCAGATCAAATTCAGCTAATAACTACGTGTCAGACTGCAGATTTACTGATGCATCCTCTTATAATCATTTTTCTCAAGTTTTTATTCCAGACCCTTTTTATACAGACTTTCAGACGATAAAACTTTTTAAAGGAAATATGTAGAAAGCAATTTAATTCAATAACAGTCGTGACTATTTTTTTTGTATTAGACATTTTAAAAGCCATTTTAAGGGCAAATAACACATCGTCATATTTTAAAATATTTAAAATTCTTCTGCCTAATATAACATTTTCAATTGTTAAGAATTTTTATAATTTCTGTTGTTATTTATAAATAATGGCAGCATTGGTGCTACTGAGGAATTTTTAGGATTTAGCTTAATGTGATGTCAATCATTTCCAATGTACATAGGAAATAATGATTGGTGTGTTTCTTGATTCAGGTTTAATAAACAGTAGATTTCAAGCATTAATGTTCTTTTCAAGTGTAATTTTGTGTGGTGAAAGCTACAATAATCTAAATATATTTTAATCCTTTCGGACTTCAGAAGAATTATCACCTAATCTGCAATGTCAGCAATACTTACAAAGTATAATGCTGCTAATCTATTAAGCCATTTCTATTGTTTAATTTCCACCGGTGCCAGATTAATTGCGTAGCAAATGTAGCAAATGCTACGAGCCCCGCAATTTTAGGGGCCCCGCGCTAAATGCTGGCAAGCTGTCAATTCCGATATGTTTAGCACTCTTAAATCTAGATATGATGTTAGGAAAATACTACAATATGATATGGACTATCCGACGTTATGATGATAGGAAAAGACAATGTGGAGACTCAAAATAATTTGCAATAATTATTTATTACCTAACATGTTTCAGCCAAATATCTGGCCGTTAACAAAGGTATCTGGAGAAACGGTGCGGTCCTTCTACGCGGTCACCCTGTTTTGTAGAAGGACCGCACCGTTTCTCCAGATACCTTTGATAACGGCCAGATATTTGGCTGAAACATGTTAGGTAATAAATAATTACTGCAAATTATTTTGAGTATCCACATTGTCTTTTCCTATCATCATAACGTCGGATAGCCCATATCATTGTACACCATATCTAGATATGTTTATTTCCATATACAAGTAATTCACTTCTTTCATCTTAATATAGGACGGATATTTTTCAGTACCGTATATCAAATGAAAAGAATTGAATTACTTTACTATGGAAGTAAAGAGTTTAACGGCTTTAATATTTATGTGTATTTTTAAAGATTTGGGGCCCCTTTATAACATATGCTATAGTCCCCGCACTAATTTAATCTGGCACTGATTTGCACGTTGAAAATACAGCCTATAGTATATTTAATTTGTTTCAAGTTTCATTATATTTAATAATATTCTTATTGATGAGTGTGACATGAAAATCCCGAAAAAATCTTTCCTTCCTAATTGCATTAAAATTTATCGAATATCAAAATTTGCTTCAGGGAAATTCATTTTCATTTTCTTTTTTCAAGACTTTATTCTTCTTTCTTTCTTTTTTGTTGGTTGTCTTTCTTTCTATTATCGTTCTTTCCGTTATTGTCTTCGTTTCATTCAAATGTCCTTTTCCTTCTTTCTTTCCTTTTATCTATCTATGATTCTCTTTTCAATCTTTTTTTCTTTCTTTCAATTATTTTGATCTTCTTTTTAAATGTATTTGGCTCGTTCAGTAGATTTGTTCATTAATTTCTCTATCCTGTCCTGTTCTTTCTTTCTTTCCTTCTTTTGTTCTTTCTTTCTTTCTTTCCGTCTATCTTTATTTGTTTCCGTCTATCTTTCTTACTTTATTCAATTCTTTTCTTTATTTTTATTTTTAAATTTAATCCGTTCATTCAAAATATCTCTTTATTAGCAGATGTCATTGACTTTATATCTTCTTTCTTTCTTTCTTTCTTTCTCTCTCTTTCTTTATTTCTTTTTCTCTCTCTTTCTCCCAATGTATTGCCTTTTTCTCCTTCTTTATCTTCTCCCGCTCCTTTCTATTCTAGTTTCTTCTCTTTTCTTACCCCTTATCGATTATTGTTTCTTCTCTTTTGATTCCTTCTTTTTCTTCTCTTTATCGTTTTTCTCCTCTTTCTTCACTGGATCTCAAACACACAACATAATCAACACTTTTGAAACATAAAGACATCAAGAGACCAAACATCATTTGCAAGATAGAAACAATAATTTAAGCCATAATGATCTTTTTTTAATTTATTTTGGATCATTACTTCAAATATTAAGTACACCAAGATTAAAATAGAAAGTTTTTTAAAAATTTTTAAACGGATAACTCTGTTCCCGCTGTCATTATGGAGAATGTGTTGCCACGGACGTCTGCCATCGACACACGCTGGAAGAGCCAGGTGGTCACGCGCGGTTCGTCGTGGCGTTGAGCAGCTATAGAGCCTATTCGGCGAATGAGCTTCCATGCCTTGTGGCCTATCAAGCCAGACGTTTCAACCGCAACCGGTACAAACCTCGTACCTATCGGATAGAAACTCTGATGCCTCTTAGATTTGGTGTCATTGTTGATGATGTTCATTGTAGCTTGTTTACTTTTGTTTTCCCTCATCCTAAAATGATGATATTCACTGGCGATGTCTTAAAAACCAATCGATTCTTTGTATCATTATTTCCCACATCTTCAGGTCTCTCGATCATTTGCAAAACTTTTCAGAGACGCTTTAATCCGTAATCGGATTAAAAATCTTGGAACACTCCCGTGAATTATTCCATCATCATTTTATTTATTTGACCACGTTTTTATCGCAAGACATTTTAGCACTCGACGCTCTTTTCCCTTGTCCTTTAAAGCCGTTTTCTCATATCTTTCGTTCTCTTGAGAAATTTTCTGTCATTCACTCTTTGCTTGTGTGCTTTTCTCACTTTTACTTTCTTTATTATTTTCTTTCCTTTTTGCTTTCTTTCTTTCTTTTTTTACTTTCTTTTTTCTACCATCTTTTTATCTTTCTTTCTTAATTTTCTTTCTTTTTTATAACTTTCTTTTTTACTTTCTTTTTTTACTTTCTGCCTCTCTTTTCTATTTTCACTTGTTTGTTTTTACTTCCTTTTTTTGACTTCGTTCTTTTTCCTTTCTTTTATACTTTCTTTTTATCCTTTTTTATTTGTATTTCATTTTCTCTTTTTACTTTATTTCCTTCTTTCTTTCTTACTTTCTTTCTTACTTTCTCGTTTTCTTTATCCTTTTTTGTTAGTTCTTTTTACTAGTTTTCACAGCTTCTCTTACTTTTTGTTTCTTCTATCTTAATTCGTTCCAATCTATATTTTTTCTTCTTCTCTGTTTTCACTTTCCTGTCTTCTTTCACATTTTATACCCTATTCCTCTTTCTTCTTTTCGCTCTTTACTTCTCTCTTTCCTCGTCTTTTCAGTCCCTTTATCTCAGTTACTTCCTCCGTCTCATTTGATCTATCTGCTTTCCCATTTCAGCGTCTGTCTCCACCTCTTCACATCTCTTTACAGAGGCTCGACGCTTACGAGAAATTTCGCAAAGGCATAAGACAAGTAAACGAAGATAACTTCGATTTTAAAAGATGATGACAAACTCAACATTGTATAAAGCTTCGCAAACTTGGGGGCCAATAGATTTCTCTTCATCAATCTGGCAATACCCCCCCCCCAAAAAAAAGGAATAAACACTTTAATTTTCAAGCCATGCACTTTGTCCCCCTGATATCTTTCTTACGCGTGTGAGTACAAATATAAATACACAACAGCACATATAAAACAGGTGCATATATATGCATATATGTATATTTGCATGAAGTGTATATACTAACATTTAAACACACGCACACGTGAATATGAACAAACCATTGATTTGTGTCACATGACTATGTCTTATGTACACTCGCTGATATATATGTTTATTCATTCTTACGTTTGCATTTGCGTATACATACACACACACCCCTGAGCGTGTACACAGCAACAAAAATATGTTCAGTACACACATTATATGTCCATGAGAACAACGTTTCGTATGTAGCGATTGACAAAGACATATACGCGTACACAACATATAAACACATCTATAAACACATATGTTGACAAAGACATACGCGTACATAGCATATGGACACATCTATACACGCATATGTTAGTGGTCAATCCTTGCGAAGTATATGTACGATGGTGCATCAATAAGCCCGCAGCATGGCGCGTAGTTATTAGCTGAATTATTCTCTGAAATTTCCACAATATAATGTTCGATCAATGTGATTAATATTCGCTAATGAATTAAGTGCATTGACAAAGAAAGATATTAATTTGAAAAATAAATATTTGTGTAAAATAAACACTTCTTTCACCATTCAGGCACCAGACTTATTGATCTACCAACGCAAGCCCAGATAAAACATACATGTATTCGCTTAAATGAATTAAGCGAATACATGTATGTTTTAAGTAATGTATTAAGTACACAACGATGATCTTGGCACTCAGGTATGTATACGAACCCAATTATATTATATAT
>VCCN01006870.1:1282058-1292494 GCA_006491835.1 Architeuthis dux | reverse complement strand
TTTTTTAAAGCAAACATTTCCCCCCACATTTTTTTGTCAATCTGTCTTGAGGGAATCAGTACTACTTAAAACAGATTTCACCCAATTAAGGGCTTTTTATGTAGTCATCAATAAACTGTTTTAATAAAATAACGGGAATCTTCGTTAAATTAAAAAAATATATTTTCCGCTTTTCTTTCTTTTTGGATTAATAACATTTTAAGATTTAGAAACTCAACATATTTCAATGTTTTATTTATTTACTTTTTTTAGCATAAGTCTCCATCTTTAAATATTTGTCAAGTTAACAGTAGAAGCATAAACATGTATTAGTGTTGCAAACTTTTACACTGGCTGCTTAGGAAAGAGCTCCTTTTTTTAATAGTTTTTCTTAACTGAAAAATTCAAGGTTTGAGATTAATAAGATATCACAAACGAAATACTGAGATTCTTCTTCTAAGTACACTAAAGCATTGACCACCTTATGATGTGCGTAATTCTTGACCACCGACAATTCCCTTTTAATGATTTTTAATGCATCTTTATAATAAAATCATTAGTAATGTGTTCCTATAGTAAAATCATTGGCAATGCATTTTCATTATATAGCAATATAGTCCAATTCTGTCAATAACTGTTACCTTAATTCCTGACCTTTTGACAATACCTTTTCTTCTTCTTTATCCGTAATGCACAGCAAACGGATCGAGTACTTGCTAAAATAAATTCTAGGTAGAAATTTGCACAATTTGGAGCATAATCATCAATTTCCTCTCTCTAACGCTAGAAATATGTTGTCTTTTGAGCAGAAAACGACTGAAACTAAGCAGGAGAGTGATGGAATAGCTGTAAAGTTAGTGGGCTGCGATAAGAAAAGCTGAAACCTTGTCTACGTATACCGGGTTCAAATGCAGTAGACACTAAAATACAATCGTGTTTATAGTTTCATTTTTCTCCCCTAATTGGCTGTAGCCATTAGAGTGAATGACAATTTTGTCGTATTTGTTTGATAAATCCTACCCGTGATATCACGGGATGCATCAACAGCTTGTTAGATCGTTGATATACTAAAGGTAAAATGTATAGATTTTTTTCCCTCGGACTGTTGTCCTCATCTTGATTCATCTTTTGAACACAACGTTTCGGCCGTTGAACCCTACGACCTTCTTCGGGCGGGTGTCGAAAATGGGGAGTGTTTGGAATGTTTGCACGAGGGGCCCCCTTTTGAAGCGTTTCTTTTCCGCCAAATATGACCTGGGGGAACTCTTCCACCCGAAAATAGACAGCGGAATGAGGACATTCTGCCCCACGCTTCGAAGGGGTGGTCACTCGTCCCAGCGTTCCAAACCCTCCCCCATTTACGACACTCGCCTGAAGAAAGCCGAAACGTTGTGTTCAAAAGATGAACCAAGATGAGCACAACAGTCCGAAAAAAATCTATTCATATTGATGATCTCTCATCCAAAATAATCAGACATAAATTAAAGGTAAACTGATTATTATTATTATAGCTAAAACCCATGAGCAGGAACCTAAAATAAAGTGAATGCCTGTTTGATTTAATGCTGTGTGCGCGTTTGCGTTGGTTAGGAATGGCGTCCTTTATGTCTTTAGTAGTGCGCGAATGTGTTCTGTCATTCGTTGCACTCCGGTTCCTTTTGCACAGGTCTTCCATGAAATATTTGAACAGAAAACATTCCGTGAAACTCAAGACGTTGGAATCCGTTTAGAATTTATTTTCCTAACAAGCAGAACTATTTTTCTTTCCCGTCAAATAATGCCTTTCTTTTCCTTAAACCTTTTTTCTACGCTTCTCCCGCATTGCTCCCTTCATTCCCGACTCGATCTTTCTCTCTTCACACACATACACACACACGCGCACTCACTTACTCACAACAGCTTTATTTTTCGGTCCTAGATTTCAATACCGCTTTCCCATTTTCATCCCCGTTCCCTTTTTTCACGTAGAGGCAAATTGTTTGACATAAGTTGGATAGACGTTCCGAAGACTCCTGATATGATGTTGGATCCCAAGCAAATGATTTTGAAAAGGGTTTGAAGCATATACCCTTATTCGCATAATAATAAGGGTTATGTAACTTGGGAACCAATCAGAGGGGACCTTACTGCACATGCGTGAACATGCAATCTCCCGTGGGGTTACTCAGTCGGGGATGAACTTGTGTACTGTGTGACCGTTGCATAGGCAATGACCGCGCGTTTTTTTGGTTTTTTTTTTGGGGGGAGGGGGGGTTAAGCAAAATCTCGCATCACTCCGGTGTGTCAGCTCTCCATCAGTTCAGATTTAGCTCTCTGTGACTTCTGGCTTTCCCCAGAGAGATTAAAGATTACGCGACGAGGCAGTCGATGGCGATCCCGAAAGAGGACATCGCAGACTGTTTTGAAAAGTGGAAGGGACGCCGGGATACGTGTTAGGTCCACAGGGGGAGTACTTTGAAGGGGACTAAGGCGCCATTACACTAGATAGCTTATTACTTTCTTTAATATTAAATGGCTGGATACTTTCCGGACAAACTTCGTATATTTTCATGAAAACAGTAATCACCATCATCATCATCATTTTCATTATAATTACTATTATCGTTCTTATTATGATGGCGCTTGTTTTGAAAATAGACTCAAATTGCAGTGTTTTTTTTTGTTCATAACTTGCGCTCCTCTACTATCTGCCCCTCCTCCTCCTTCTCCTCCTCTCTACCTGTTCAGTTGTCTACAATTTCCTCTGCTTTCTCTCTCTATCAACACCCTCTCTTCTTCCTCCCTCTCTTTAGCTCGTTCGAGTTACAGTTAGATTTGTAGATAGATCAGGTATTGATTCGCCTTTGATCGATTTTTCGTAATGGCGTCTAGGAAACATTACCATTTTAACAAAGATTGAATAACGCCGCGTATACTACGTTATGCAGTGTGTGTACGAAGACGCCACCACTTTTCACATACATGCATGCGTGCATACGAAAGTTTCTATGTGAGCGCACAGATGTATGTGTCTGAATGAGTTTTGGTGTTCGGGGTGGGGAAGCTTTTTCGAATCTGTTTATATTCCAGTACATTCTATTGTTTACAAAAAACAAGTTTTTTTTTATAATTCATATTATAATCGCTATTTGGGCGCCTAGTTGTAAGGTAATGGTCTCGCTCGCTCATCATTACAATGTGTAGTGGGTTCGATCCTCATTGGGTGCCCCTTGCTTGTAGCCCTGCGCCAAAACTAAGCTTAGTAAATAACTGTATTCACTATTTGTATTCTCACGATAAATGTACTACGGAAAATTGGGCTTCGGATCACTTGCTCTCTCTCTATCTATCTATCTATCTATCTATCTATATATTAGTAAATTTTAGTATTTACTGTGACATTAAATATGTAATTATTAGAGTGAATGAAATTATTGGATGATAATAATAGGCATAAATCCTATCCTTAACATCAGAAGTTTCCTGGTGTGTCGACTTCGTGGATTAGATATTGAAGTTTAGTAGCCAATGCCAAGAAGGTGAAACTTGTTACGCTCAAATTCTGAGATTGATGAGATTAAATACGGAGCACAGCAAATAATCTTTTATTAAAACTCTTATCAGTTATAGCTTATACCATGCTTTAGATACAACCAAAACAAGTTTTACAAATTTTCGGCGACGGATGGCCATATATTGGGATTGGATATTTCATCACATTCACTGATTATATCCCTCAAGCACAGGTAAAAACCAGAAATTATAATGCTAATTCTGAAGGTAAACACGCTATCTCTACTTAGAAAATTGACGCAACACAATCTTCCTGCCCCTATTTCCCTTTCATTTAGTATTGTGCAGTACTAAGCTAAAGATAATAAATATCAACACAAAGCTAATACATATTTTATTTACAGTTGACTATAAGAACATTTTAATTATGCGATTTCAGTTATGAATGTTACCGACCAGGCACCTAGTATAACATTTAAATAGTCTGCACTTTATATCCCAAGTTACACCCACAAGATCAGCAACAGATCGTCATGTAATTCAATAATCAGTCTCCAATAACCAAGCCTTCCAGTAGGTTTGTCTGTCTGTCCGTCCGACAGTTAGCCGAGCCAATCAGTCACCAGTGCTGATTCTGTATATAATATCACTCTTGTAATGTATGTATTGAGTTGAAACGAGCAGAATCGATATCCCTCCTTTGTCTTTTGTTGTCTGCTGCTGTTTTAGGTCTAAACAATATATAGGTATCCTCATTTTGTATGCTATTCTCGCTGTACACCTTATGTTTAATAACGATGCATTCATATTGCAATATATTCGCCTTGTGCCACTTTAAACTGAATTAGGTAAATATCTATACTGTAGTGTGGATATATATATTTATGTAGGTGTGCATATATGCACTAGCTTTCATAAAACGATTTTGGTTAGATATAAGTTATTTTTCTAAAGAAAATATGCATCGGTGTTTGTATGACTGTCTGTTTCTCACTCTCTCTCTCTTCATATATATATTTCTATGTCACTCTCTATCCCTGTCTCACTCTCTTGGCGTATATCCAGAGAGAGATGTGTGTGAGTTTGCATGTATGTTTCTAATATTAAGTTTCAAAGAATTTTATATCTGTTCTGTTGCATATGTAAAATAGATAACTTGAAAGATTAAGTGACCGTTAGGTATGACCAGATACACAGACGAGCAGATAGATATAGACAAACCAACTAGAAGGTATTAATCTTGTCTCTGTTTTACGTTCAATTCCAAGTTGAGAGCGCGTCGCCATCGAGTAATGGTTAGTGAGCTAGTCTAGCAGAACATTACCTCTGTAGGGAGTTCGGTCATCGCTAGGTGGCCGTGTGCTGAAACTTAGTAAACTAGCTATTGTTCCTTGTCAAGGTTGATTATAGCAGTAACAGCTTTTTGCTGCTACTACGTGGGTAGGTTTTCCCAAGTGCACACTCACCCACTCTCTTCTACGTTAACCATCGTGGCAAGTAAGTGTTGATGATTCTTTCTTTTGTCGAGATATCTGGCGACGGAAAAAAGCGGACGGGGAAATGGGTTCATGCCTTTCCCATGTACATTAGTGCGCTGTTAACATAAGCAGCCTCAGTCGGAATTTGAACTCGGCTCGCCTATTCCGCGCTTGTAATCGTTTTGTACCACCCCATACCATCATGCATCATAATCCACTTGACAGAATCAACCAGCCACCAGAATGGTCGCACCTTTGTGGCCGAGCTTTTAAATTTAGGTCAGCAGATACGGCAATGCAGAAAAGGAGATGAAAGAAAATGGCCGAGCGGTAGCTTTGTGTTCAATAAATTATGAATTGGTATTCATTCATTTGGCTTTACTCAATTCCCTCTCTGACCGACAGAAAGAGGTAGACAAGCAGAGAAAAAAAATGGGAGATCGTGATCAGTGAATTGAAACTAGGCACTTCATGAAGTTGGCCAGACAGCTTGACTGATCGATTCTATTCTCACTCAAATTTACAGCGATAACAAGAAATCAAACGATATGAAAAAATATACCCAACTTAGATGTATGCATATCTATGTAGAAACATATTTGATTTCTAGATATATATGTATAACCATTCGATGGCAATAAAAAATAACGTTTTAAAATACCAAACAAAATCACTGCAAATCGTAGAATATTTATCATCTTAAATACTTTACCTTTTCTGTTAACTCTATCAATCGCTGATTTTGAAGGTAATAGGCCCTTTCCCACTTGAAGGATAGGCATAACACAATCTTCATACTTCCTATGCCTCGCCTAAATTTAGCCTGGTGGCGTACTAAGTAAAGCTTAGTAAATGAATATACAGAGCCAATACTGATTTTACATACATTTCGCTATAAGAATTCCTTTAGATATGATCTCAATTATGAGTGTTATCGACCAGGTAATTGGTTTAGAATCTAAGAACTGTATCCTTACCCACGTAGATTAAATAAAAGGTTCGGTTTGAAATTCCCAGAAGGTTACCAAATACAATGGGTACCTGAAGAAGGCTGGCGTGTACAAGCGTTAACTATAACAACTGAGATGAGGACACCAGTTCGAATAAACCAGTGTATAATAATAATTTCTCATCTCAGAAATTCAGACAGAAATTAACGGAATACCCATAAGTTCTGTTGTATTTTAGGAGCATAATTCTGGCATAGATTCGGAGAGCTCAACTGTATGCAGAAAACGAGAAATCCAGTACAAATTAGCTATTAAGTGGCTTGTCGGTTCGTCTCTCATACTGATATCTTCAGGGTGAGAGACAAGACCTCTTACAATTGTAATGCTATCCCCCACTCCAGTTTATCGTCATTGTATGACAGATTTTGGTACTGTTTTATATTTTCTTAAGACTTCCTCTGTGGTCTGCCGGTATGGCTACATCCTGTATGTCACTGAGAAATTTATCATCCGTATTGTGTACATTAACCCCTTTGACTTGGTTCCAATGATTTCTCCTGAGCTGCCCCGAAGTCCGGCAAGCTGTCACCATGTCAAAAATAATGGCCTGCCTCTCCGTGGGAATGCATCGCTAAACTACAACCTTTCCTCTTCTACTCAGATGCAGGCTATCTCTGATCTCTCCGATTCCTGCAGAGATCTGTATTGGCTATTCATTCAAGCAGTCTTAGTCTCTTGAACCCATCCCCCCCGTTTCCTTTACTGACCACACAGTCGGGGTGGGAAGACAAAAACGGAAAAGGTTCAATCAAATGGACTCTATTCAGTCAACTATGCTTCGTGTCCAAGCCGGAGCCAGTGTCGTGTTTCATTCATTTGACAAATTTGACGGGGCTATTTCAGAAATGAAGAATGATGAGAACAGGCATTGCATCGGTGAAAATTTGATCCCAGCTTGTGTTCGCAGGATTTCCTTTTTTCGTTTCGCAGTTTCTGACACTCAGACAAAACCGCAGAAGCGTAGCTCAGATATGATCAAATCTTTTGGGTTCGTTCGCAATGAGATGTAGAAACTCAGATAAAGAAATAGACGAAGCATAGCCTATAATTTAGACATACCAGGGTGGATAGCCTGAGACATGATTATTAGCTGAATATGTAATATTCTCACCACTGAATTAAATGCATTGATAAGGAAGGAGATTAAGTTGGAAGCTATTTGTTGTGTAAAATAAAAGCTTTTTCATATCATTAGTCTCTGTCAGTTTATCAAGGCCTTGCACTTCAACAAAGCATTCGGGCTTCAGGGGGGACAAAAGGAAAAATAAAGATCTTTTGTGCAAATGAAGTCTTGTACGGAACCATTCAATCTCCAATGGCAAATACTCGTTTTCTAGACTTTGGAATCTTCCCTGACTGACATTCCTTTCTTGTGCATGTACGGTGACCCTGGAAACCATTGCAATGTACATTGCTCCTCCTTGTGTCACGTCACTGCGTGCTGCGTGACACAACGTTGTTTATTCTGCCGTGTCAGTGCCTGTCTTTCAGTCCTGGCGTTGACCATCCTTTCATGCTTATTTGTCGGGTGGGCGAAACCCAACGTCAGTCCGTTGACGTTATTATCGGAGACATTCTTGCCTTTCTTTGACCCTCCGTTAAAAATGAAGACCAGCCCCTCTGTCCTCTTCGGGGTTGACGAGCGACTATTAAGAACGGTCTGGTGAAAGGCTGGGAAGCAAGATGGGTTTGCAAAGGGCGAGAGACGGGAAGTCCAAAAAAGAACAGAAAGAAGGGAGGCTGAAAGAAAGACACCGTAAGAGAGAAAAAAATGAAGTAAAAGAGTCGTGTTTGCCTGGGGGTGAGATTTCAGGCAAAGGAGGAAAGTTAACGATGAAATAGAAAGAGAAAATCTCTTATCGATCTTCTTATTAATTGGACTAATTTGATTGACCAATTGGACTAAACTGACACTGCTTGTCCTGCCTTCTGAAGCAGCTGCTAACGTTTTTTATAACTGTTATGGCTTCTTAGGCTCGGCGGATTTGGCTAGGGTGGTAGATGTCAGAACTGAAATGTTTGAGTGCAGGATGGTTAGGTTTTCCTCGACAAAACCAACGCAGAAACAAAATGATTTCAGCTCAAATCCAAAACTTTCTTTAAAAAGTCGATCATATAATTGTTTAACTTTCAATATCACTTGTACTGTTTTTCGCTGTTCTTGTTTACTATTCATAACAAAAACCATCACACTTGTATTTCAAAATTCATATTCTACATCTGGAAGGACCCTTGCTAACGGATAATGGTCAACAAGCTAGTTTAGAAAACCATTACTCCTGTGGTGAATTAGATCCTCACTAGTACCTTAGTCTGGAATAAGGCCATAGTATTAAGATAAGCTTAGTAGATAACTGCATTGTACCACCATATTCTAATTATCAATGTTTCGATTTGTCTGTAACAGTCTCCTGTGATTAATTCCTTTAACATAGTAGAATTTTGGTTCGAGATATTTTTCTACTTATATAATAACCACTGTTATATTGCAAAATATACACTTGAGAATACACTGATCTATTCGAACTGGTGTTCTTTTCTTAGTTTTAAAGTCACGACGTTTCGGTCGTTATACACTCTGGTCTTATTCAGGTGCCTGTCATATTCCCAGAAGATTACCAAATACGACAGACACCTGAAGAAAGTCAGAAGGTACAGCGGTTGTGACTATAACAACCAAGATTAGCACACCAGTTTGAATCAATTAATCCATAACAACTCCTTTGTCGTTTTTAAAAAAATTATGAATGCGACTTTTATTTCTCTCAAATATGTTTTCATCTTGTATTTATTTATTTATTTATTTGTTTCAGGTTGTTTGGAACGAAATGTGCCAAGTGCGGTCTTGGTTTCAGCCGGAACGACTTCGTGATGCGTGCCAAAAGTAAAATCTATCACATTGACTGCTTCCGTTGCGTGGCCTGCAGCCGGCAGCTGATACCCGGAGACGAGTTTGCCCTACGCGAGGACGGTCTGTTTTGCAAGTCTGATCACGACGTCGTGGAACGAGCCGTATCAGGCAACCAGAATGGCAACTCGGGAGGCGGAGCAGATGCCAACGGCAATTCCACACCAAATAGTAGTTTGCATTCTAATGGAAACTCCAACAGCAGCAGCGAAGGACGAATGGGTCAAGGATTACAGATGGCCGGTAAGTGCACAATTATTCAACATACCTTTTGGCATTTGTTACCTTTTTAGTGAACCCGAATTTGAGGGTCACTTTTTTCTGTTACACTTGGTGTCATCAGCTATACAGTATTTATTACTAATTTAATTATTTATACAGACAAAATGTATTCAAAGCAATAATATAATTTAGGTATTAACTATTGTGTTTCTCTCATGGATTTCCCGCATACTCTATGTTAAAATCGTGTGAGCGAGTGTTGAACTTTACAATCTACTTCCCTACATTGAGCACTTTTTGTTAGACAAAATAAATAAATACGTTGTTTTAATTTAATTAAAACAATCGACGTCACCCGGTGAGTGACCTTTTGGAACGAGTCAAATGTGGGTCCAATAAAGATAACAAGCGACTAACTTTCCAATGATAGATTTACGTTGTAAGTAGGTTAAAGCGCCGGTTCCTGCATGATCACCGAATTCAAGAAACATTGTTTCAACTTGGAGGATATAAACCAACATTTTTGGAAACGGCAGGAACAATTCGAGCTTTAGAGCCTGAATTTAACTTTACACAATGCATGCAAAGGTCAAAATTCGCACTGTTAAAATTCCTGATTCTGGCAGAGCTAGAAATAGGTCCAGACCAGATGGGAAATGTATGCCCACATTTCAAACTTCTCATTAATTATTGTGTTGCCAACTCAAAAAAATATTTTCGCGCTAGTTTGACTGCCAAAAAGCGCTAAAAAATGGCCAAAATGTTTAGCGTTTTTTGCAAGAAACGCGCTAAATCTAGCGCTAAATTGGCAACACTGAGGCCCGGGCCAACTGGCTCCACTGCACCCCCCTCTTCCCGGGCCTGTTCTGGGGTAGTATAAATATGAAGTCATGAATACAAATATGCAACGTGATTTTTGAATGGTGATTGCAATATGAAATGGTAATGCTTAAGGACAAGTGAATGTCTCCATGACTAACAGACATTGAAGTTGCCAATTCATACTTTTTTTTTCTTTTCTTATGGTCTTTTATTTGTCTCTCGTTCAACTTTTGAAGGATTTAGATCTTCTTGTTTCTTTCATTTCGTCTCTGTCAGTTTAATTCTTCCCTGCACCCCGCTAAAGGAGAGAGAAAAAAAATCAAACGAATGAAAAGAAAAAAAAAGGTTACTTCCGGGTATGCCAAGGCGTGTGTGTAATACTTCCGGTAAAATTAATCTCAGCAGGTAGCAGTGTTCACGTGACTGAGTTGAAGATGTAGAGCGACACACACTATGAGGTTCTCGGATAATCACACGCGATGAGAACGAGACTGAGAAAGGAAAGGAAAAAAAGAGAAAGAAGAA
>VCCN01006870.1:1049134-1063969 GCA_006491835.1 Architeuthis dux | reverse complement strand
AATTTTCTCGTTTCAAACTTCTACCAAGATACACATAAAAAACGAATATGCACGGAAACACAACACACACTGATACGCAAACATATGCGCAAAAACCAATGCACATAGCCACACTAACATACACATCCTGGCAAACATTTACACACACATTCATAACATTTATACACGTGACTACACACACATATATACACACACATATATGTATACGTGAGTGAAGTGACAAAAGTCGGAAGGCTTGTGGTTACAGAAGCTGTGTTTATTCCAACGTTTCGTCCTTTAAAAGAACATCACCAGGGAAAACGTTTTTTCAATTTCATATACGTATACGTAGGTACATTAATAAGACTGCAGTGGTTAGAAATAAATCCTAGTGTTACTGAGAGAATAGAGCTGTTATGGCTTGATGTTTTGAAGATATTTTCCAACGATCATCGATAGACTGCCCCGTGTTCATGTGCGTGCCGTGCTGTGTTCAAGAATACAGCTATTTTGATAACATTGAATGAAGGCTAAGTTAGTTTCTCTTTGCTTTGAATTTTCAGCTTCGTGATCCTAGAACGTTTTGCATGATTCCAGAAATTAAATTCAGATATTTTGGGATCGGAAGGATTAATAAAAACTGCTTCTTTGTAATTCTCGCACGAATCTAAGTCTCCTAATTTTACCCTTCGTTCTTAATCTTCTGCGTCTTAAATTATTGATACGCCAGCTCAGAGATGGACTTATTTATTTATTTATTATCGCGTCTCTTCTGTGCGGTTACGCCTGTAAATAGTTTCTGATAGTCGAATCAGGAATTAGAAACCGTCAACCAAAACTGTCAACATAGGTTTCCTCAGCTTTTAAGTGGGTCCGGCTGGCTGGCTGTCTATGTATGTGTCGCTCGTACAGGCCGCAACAATGGAGATAGAGGGCTGAAAATTTGAATATTTACTCTTTATTATGTCTGCAAAAAACATTTTTTGGGTTTTTTTTTCAAAATTTCCTCCAAAATAGATTTTTAGTCGGGGGATTAAATTTAAAATATAAGTTTATGCTAATTTTTTAAATTTTTTAATTCGGACTTTTTTTTAGTGACCACCACCCATCAAAAGGCGAAAAAAGTAACTCATTCATTGATCACCCCCAATACAGTACGCTGCCAAAATACGTTGGTCACGTGAGGGTCTCTGTTGAGTGACTATCTAGACCTGTATTGTATTGTGTTTAGGCTTGTTAGCAGGCAGCTTTAACTCAGTCGTAAATCATGAAATCTTTTCTACCCAAGAGACGATAGTTTCCACCTATTTTAAGCTTTCTCCGAGATTACATTTGTAAAGTTAAATTTACATGAAAGACAATACATCAAAACTGTTAAGTGCAATAAACTTGTAATTTTTCAGTCTTGAAAGAATAGTATTCGCCATAAAACATACGGTTGTCGTTGTCGAGATGACGGAAGATTCATTGATTTCAAGTCAAAATTAAAACAAAAACCTCTAACCGAAAGAAGAATCAATTATTTCCCACTGAGATACAAGAGTTAAAGTATAACTGATACTTCATGAAGAAATATAAAATATACACACGTTCGTAAACTTAAAACATTGGGCTTAATATTCAAATGGTTCTTCGGACGATTGAACACCTTCTTGTTGCTTGTGTTGTTAACACGACGTTTCGGCCGATCCATTCTTCGGCCTTCTTCAGATGTAAAATCCGAGTGTGAAAAATAATAATAGTTGTGGTAAATTTGTGAATTCCCGTTTATGCCGAAGGGAATTGGGACTAAGATGCGTCTTTTGGTGAAGCCTTCAATCGTATCATTGACTTTCTGTCTTAGCACTCTAGATTATAGTACAGTTTTTTTTTTCAAAGTTAAGGGAAACTCAGGTTCAAGCCTTTTTAAGCATTACCGCAAAATGACTCGATCTTTTGACAACTAAGCCTTCTCTTTCTTTTTTGATTGAATTGTCTGTTCGTTGATTCCATCTAGAACAGCTGTGTTAAAAACTAATCAAACAATAAGATAATTAAGTAGGAAAGGGGTATGACCTCTGCAGGAATGATTTCCATTCAAGCAACGCCGGGCGATTCTTGTCTATTTCAAATATAGCATAGAATAACACGAGTCTCTTTCAAAGAAGAAACTCATTTGCGACCACTTTACTCATCCCCGTCATAATTATACATTATTCAAGCCATTCTCAATATTTCAATAGGTTTTAATTTCTCAGTCGCGATCATATCCCACAAAGCTACTAACTAATAATGTGTATCAATAGCAGGAAATACTATTCGGCTAATTGGTTATCTTCTGCAGAGATCCGACTATATTCTTATAACTTATATATAGCGGTCGACTTCGAAACAGTCTCGTGCCCATTGACGAAATCTTTGCCGGGAGAAGACGGAAAAGTGCAATCCTGGGTGGAGTGTTTCCTTCTTGTGCTTTCAGGGAGGAGACTTCCGCTCGATAAAAACACTATCTCCATGCGGGCTTTTTACAACAGTTTCGTGCTTGGCTCCAGTCAATGTTACGCGCAAAGCCGATTCGGTGGAGATTTACAGACAAACCGCGTTGCATGCTGGTAAGACATTCAGCGTACGAACAAAGCAGTTCCATCAATATGAACAAGATATTTGGGGACTCTCTCCAGCTATTGTTCGGTGATCTTCCTCTTTCGGAGAACAAATCGGGTCGTTAGAGAATATTCCATGACAATTCAACTGATTCAAGGGGTTGGATCATGTTTGTGCTTGTAATTTGTTTGTTGGGGTAAAGTGGTTTATCAGGAAAGGACATTTCCGGTAGGAAAGTTTTTTTTATTAAAGTGTATCAAAGTGAGCAAATATTTATATACAAAAGTCTATGTATTGCTCTTAATTAGGAAAGTGATACCCGCTTATTATTTCAAAAACAAATCCGGCGTATGTAGTGTTGAGATGATCTTAAGAGCTTTGCGGTTTATACCTAAAGTTAGGTTAGGCAATTTTTTGTGATGCATTATCTTCTCTTCTTAAAATATTTATTTTCTAATTTCATTGATACCATTTTGAATGTACGCTTTTGAAGCTCAAAGTGTCTACAAACGTTTAAGACATCTTTAATATTTGTTTGTTATAGCAATTGTTCCAAGAATTTAAGCAATTACGACCATGCAATAAGTCTCAATTGATAATTTATTTCTGAGTTCACACACACACACACAAACACACACACACACACACACACACACATTAAAGGGACTAAGGCGCACTACTCTGGGTGGGCTATCTTTTCGTTAATATATATAAATTGCTGGCTACTTTCTGTTAAGATATCATATATATATATATATAACGTGAAGGGCAGGGTGGCGTAACTGTTACTAAACAGTTGGAAAACAGAAACTAATTTGAATTCCAACTGAGGCTGCCTATTTTAACTTCGCTTTAATGCTTTTGGGAAAGGCATGAATTCACTTCTCCCTGAGCTTTCTCCTATCGTCAGATAACTCGAAAAATAGTAGCGAATATACACACGCGTGTTACACACGTCGTTGGGATGCTTAGCATAATGGGTTGGTCCTGTCAATATATTTGATACTATTTTATTCTTTCCGTTTTACAATACTGGTAGGCACTACCAGAAAAACATTATTTTTCTATACGGATTGTACATCTGAAGAAGACCGCAGAATGGATCGGGCAAAACGTTGTGGTAACAACATAATGAATAAGATCAGTAGTGCGAACAACTCTTGGAATGGTAATGACTCATCTCAAAATTACGGAATTTATTGTTTTATAACGCTTCAATAAAATTCCGATAATAAAGTCGTAACGTTGTCACAATGTGGCTAACATTCTTAATAAAGCCTTATCAAAGGTTTGACAGATGAAACGGATGAATGAAAATCAATTCATTGAAAACATTGAACCTTTAGCTTTCCGCGTCAAATCCCTAACAATTGAGCTGTCCATATAGAAGCCTTATGTCAAAGCATTTTTATGCTTTTGTTGCTTTAAGACATTTTCTAAGAGAAAGTTTTCTGGTCAGCCAATCTGACAAGCAGCAAGATGTCTACGGAACTGTAATAGAATATTTAATTGCGAAACGCCCGGTTTACAGTTACGCTTCAAAACATCCAAACAAACTGTGTTCCAGCTTAATGGACGTAAATGTATTTAGAGAGCGCGCTTTTGACTCACTGTGCATATGAAAAGCCGACCCTATTTCTGTGTCACATCTGGTCGGGGCCGTTGTATACAAGAAGTCTCTTGTAAGAACAGCATCTTTCCTTTTTTTCCACCCTCTCCATACGAAATTGAGATGACCGTAAACACAGATGTCGATGTGTAAACTTCAAAACATTAACATAAGCTCTAGACAAGTTCCTATTTAATGGCTTATGGGTTCGTGTACTGACAATCACATGTTCAATATTCAAGTAAAACAAAGCAGTTTCTTACAAAGGAGTCATATTCATTTATTACAGCAGAAATTATATTTAGAATATCTAAGTATTTAGAATTTGGAATATTAACATCAAGAAACTAAAAATAGCAGGTTGTGTGTTACTCTGGGTAATTATCTGAATTCATAGGTTATTTTAAAGACAGGTCGGCCTTACGCACTTGGAAGATTGACGCAACAGATTCTTCCTAGCCTCCATTTCCCCATAATTGGCCTCGTGCCAGACTATGCTAAGTTTAGTATAGATGTATGTGAACTGTGAAGCGACACAATATCTTTTAAAGAGAGTTCATTCAAAAGGATCCCATGACATCTGCATCTTAACTTTATCTATCAGAGAATACTCTGGTCCTTTTTAAGTGCAGTATGGGGTGCTGTTAAGAGTACAGGTCCCCGATGTGCAAAATCACTTTGGAACTCTGATTCGAAAGTGAGAAACGAAGTCCATGAGGAACCGGAACAATAGTGTAGAATATCTGTTGTTGTGTGTGTATCATTACCAATCACACCCCAGTCACATTTTTATGCGTAGTATAGATGTGCTGTCAGGTGTAAGGATCTCATGTGCACAGAATAATTTTCCAACTCACATTTGAGAACGAGAGCTGTTATCAAACCCCAGTTACACCTTAAATTTTCACTAAGTTTCGTCTAATACAACTAACTGTGTGGCTTAGATCTTACCGTCTACTTTATTTGGTGTGTATAGTTAACTCAGCAGATGAGACGTTTGGGGGAGAGGATATGCAGAAATCACAAATATTCCCTCATTGTTCACCAATTTTAGTGGACATACGGCAGTTAAATGGTTTATAATTATGAAATCGATCGCATTCAATTATTGCAATGAATGCAATAAATTCAGTTAAATTCACATGTTTATTTAGACTTCATTAAGCGTGAGTTATCGCTTCATCCGAGACCAAATCTTTATCAGAGACTTGTCTGAAATACGTTTCGCACGCGTTAGACTTAGATATTCACCTCTTCAGTTCGCTGCTTCGTCATAGCAACAATGCAATGTAACGCGAAACAAATACAGCTGGTTAACTTTGGTAGCCATAAGCGTGTATGCCCTACAGGACACGGTCTAGTGATTAAAGGCTTTGGTAAAGCTAGTCTGGCCCATTGTAAGTCGTTAGTTCAATCGCTGAGTCAGTTAGTGCAGAAATATACACCGGCTCAGTGGAAAGACAGACCGGCATCATAAGGAAGAATTAACAGTTAAGAACTCTGAAATCTTCCAGGAAGGACACCGGGCAGGACGGATAAAGGAATGAGAACATCATACCCCCAATCGATCAAATAAATGCGACAGACATTTGATAAAGGTCAGAGTGTATAGCGGCCGAAATGTTGTGACAAAGCAAGAGATAAGGTTCGAAAGAATCTTTTATAAAAGCCCGTGTCTTTTGTTTTTTGGTCTGTTTTCTTCAGTGGTCACGCTAAAACAAAAAACTATATAAAATTAAGTGAATCCTGCCGTGATTTGGACGTTGGTTTGTATGCAAATGATGTATCCATTAGGCCACGTTTCTACTGTTGGAATACTAAGGCGTTTTTTCCAATATTTGTCATCACTTGAATTGTCATTTATATTTCTTTTTTTCCCAATTAATATTGCGTTAAACTCATTTAAAACAACAAAAACTAAATTCTACATCTTTGAATTTGTATTACATCTTAACAATACAGCCGTCGCCTTCAAGTTTAAAATCTATCACCAATTTGATTATTTTTTCAACTAATAGTTAATTTAATTATTATTGGGGTGTCAATTTCAAAGAGGAAAAATAAAAAAAATAACAAGCCTGGCTGCTCGAGAGTCAAACTCTGCTCCTCCTTCTACTTCCTTGCGTGATTTTATTATAAATTTTGAAGGTATGTAAGTCAGTTTAGCGCAGGTGGTAACACACTAGGCTAATGATCACTAAGTCATGAGTTCAAATCACAGTAGGGGAATGGGAATTTTACATATCGGTTTACTCCCCTATTTTTGAGGTGAGAATTGTTCTTGTTCTTGTAACCTAGGAAAGTAAAGTCAACTCTGACTTTGTCCTGGAGTTTGACAATATACAATAACACTTTTTTACATACGGTAAATGGGATATGAAGTTGACAGCAGAAAAATCCAACTTGGCTATAAGAACGCTATTTTCTCAACTGTTACATCACGGTTTTTCAAGAAACCCCTTTTTCAACTAATAATTGATCTTACACCAAGCGACACCACTTTAGCTTTACTAATGAAAAGGCGACAATTTCCAGTTATTCTCGCATTTGCAATGACGATAAACAAATCTCAAGGACAATCTTTTGATATAGTAGATTTGTTTCTTCCAGGCTCTATTCAGCCATGGCCAACTGTATGCAGCTCTGAGTAGAACAAGGAATCGGACTAACTTAAAAGTACCGATGAGAGCTTACAAAGGTCACGATAAACTCATGGAATCACACTGTTTTTTTTTACAAAAATGACACCCTGAAAGAATCTTTGCAATAAATACATTTATTGAAATGGTTCTTCGTACGGTTGAACTCATTCTTGTTATTTGTGTTGTAAACACGACGTTTCGGCCGATCCATTCTTCGGCCTTCTTCAGGTGTAAAATCCGAGAGTGATGGGTTAAACAGAAATTATGCCTAAAGGGGGGTAGCCCTTATAGCGCATGGCCCTGGTATTTCTGTGTATTTGTTCTGTCGTGTTTGGATTTGTTGAGAAGTGGAAGCCACATCGGGTTGAAATCCGCGCTTGTCTGGCTAATGCATTTAGTCGACATTTTTATGTGAGCTGCCTCTTTGATTTTTCTCTGCTTCCAACAACGTTCTCTGTCGGTAATCTGGACTTCCTCCCAAAGAGGAAGATGCTCGCCGTTCTCTCTCCAGATGTAATCGGCCATATTTGTATAATGTATCCATACATAGATAATCCTGTCAATTTTTACTACTACGCTAGTAATTGTATAATGAAAAAAGGTAGCTCATCCAAAATATTGAACAGGTTGCACCTCTCTAATCCGGCGCTCTGTGGTCCGGCAAACCCCAAGGTCCGGCACGTTTTGAATCTGCTGCCATTAATCTGTGGATCTGCGACTACAGTTCTTCGATTCGGTTTTAAACCGCGGTTTGAATCGGGATTTAGCGGTTTATAAAGCGACTCATTAAACCGGACCGATGGACTCTAAATTCGACAACTTTCGATGTTTGATTTAGCATAAAATTATACATGTAATTTTTACGTTTTTCTGAATTTTCTGAATTATTTTTAATACAACCAATTAAAAACCCATAAGATAACACAAATAATTTTCATTTATTATAATATAATTTATATTATATAAATTATATTAAAAATATATGATTCTATTTTTCACTCTATTAGAAATATTTTTGTTTAAAATGTTACAAATATACTTTGGTCCGAAATCTACCATTTAATATCATTTTAGTTTATAGCTGAAGTTGTCGACTCTGGTGCTTCGGTCTTCTCATTAAGTTGAATACCGTGTTTTCACAGTAGTGTTTTGCGCTCATAAGGTTTGAAAGTCGCGGAGGATTTTACTTGTTTACGTAGTTGATAAAGCTGTTGGGAGCAAACGGTCATCTGTCAGCTCGGACTTGTCACTCTGGATTTCGTTGAAACCAAAAATAAAACGAATAAATACAAATGAACAAATAAATAAAATAAAGAATGTAGAAAGAGGCTCCTCTTGACATCCCGTCTCCCCCCAGAGTGGCGCCCTCGTAATCAGGGCGCCGAATATACGAGATGAATACGTTGTGACACGTGTCCGTCCAGCTATTATGTTTCGCTGTCTGACGTTTCGGCCATTGACCAGTCTGCCTTACCCTCGAACAGGATTGTGTTGGTCACTCGACACTTCCCCTCTCTTTCTCTCTTTCTCTCTTTCTCTCTTTCTCTCTTTCTCTCTCTCTCTCTCTCTCTCTCTCTCTCCCTCACTCTCTCTCTTTTTTTTAACCCAGTTTCTCTTAAGCTCGTTGTAGACCTGATGAGCGAGCCACAAGTCCCAGGCCCTTGTTGAGACAATATCACAATCATCATCGTTGACGTGAGTATCAACAACTCAAGGCCGCAGTGTATCAGGACATTATCTACGTTGCTAGTTTAACAGATAAAGTCGACGCCGTGAGGCTAGCGCTGCTGGGCATCTATGGAGCGTGTGGTTGCTATTGGTATTATGTGTGGGGTTTGTCGATTTGTTGGCCATAATATGCGCCTAGATTGTCTCACAGACCCAATAATCTTATCGACTCATCAAACGTGTCAACTCTTCCGATCTGCCCCGGATACTATCGACTTCAAGAGCCAATCTACTTGATTCTTTACAATCAGACCCCGAGTTTGAGATCACACACAACAAAACCCTTGAGGAGATTTCAGAGAGCAAAATATCAATTTCCATATCTAATCAAAGAATAACAGGAGTTTAGACACTATAAGCGATATGCTAATTTATGCCTTGTTCGAAATGGATGGCTGTATTTTATGCAATAATAATAATAATAATAATAATAATAATAATAATAATAATAATAATAATAATAATATCTGTAGAATAAATTGTTGTTAATATCTAAGACTTGTCAATTTAGCTCAGTTAGTAAGACAGTCTTCTGGAAATCAGTTGATCATGAATTCAAATCACGATGTGATTTTACATGTCAGTTTACACCCCTAATTTTGGTAAGGATTGTTCATGTTACGGTAGGAAAACCAAATCAACTCAAGACTTTGTACTGGAGCTTGACAACAACAACAACAATAATAACAATAATGAGATTCAAGCGATTCACCCAATCCAGACCAGAAGACCAGATCTAGTTGCAGTGAACAAGAAAAAAAAAAGAACGTGTCATGTAGTGGGTTTCGCGGTTCCAGCAGACCACACAGTAAAACTAACACGAAGCGAAAAGCTAGATAAGTATCTTGACATCGCCAGAGAACGGAAAATAATTACGGAACATGAAAGTGACAGTAGTGCCAATCGTGGTCGGGGCCCCCGGAAGAGTCCCGAATAGCCTAGCAAATAACTGATCTCCAGTAAAAGCCACCAGTCACTATTAGTGTGAAAACTCAACGTAATAATCATATTCTTTACTTTGTTTGTTCCAGCGCGCATACGTTACGCTTTCATTGTATCTTCCGATGTCTACTACTTTGTATTAGACATGAGATTATAACATTGAGGGCATTATTTTATCTTTAAAATAATATACATCACGATGGCTAAGTGGTCAGTGCCAGCCTGATACATACTGAAGCTTACAGGATTGAATCCCACCGAATGTAGTTTCCCTGAAATTCAAAATACTAGTCGGATACTCGCCCCAACGGGCGGTTTTTGCAGTGGAAAAGAAATAGATATATAGACAGAGGCAAATCAGATACTGTTTAATTTAATTCATTTTTTTTTAAAGTGATATTTGTGACTTTTAGAGTTTTATTTTTTTACGATCTCGGAAAAATGTTAAATGTACGTACACATCGCTTAACAGAAACAAACAGTCATTCTTCCTCTTACTCTCAGCCCCTTATTTGTGGTGGATTTTCAAAAACTAACTTGCTAAAAACCTGCTCCGTGTTACACTGGTACACACAGAAAATTTAATGGAGATATGTTTATGGTTTCTGAAGTAGGCCATCACAGGACGTACGGACAGATAGACATTTGGCTAATTATAAAAAGATTCTAATAAATAAAGCAAAAATAATGGTTTAGTATTATTATTAATTTTTTTCATCTTATTTCTGTTGCTTTTTATAGCAACTCTCAGGTCATAATTTTATAATTAATAAGCAAACAGCATGGATTGGAAAATAATAGCGATCGGAGAAGAAAGAAATATCCTTGCCGGTTACGGCAATGTCGCGGTAAGACATTGTACCCACAGATAAGAGATGCACGTTCCAATCTCGCCTGGGACTTATTCTTTATTCCCGATTTTTGTTGTTTACTTAACGGTCGTAGAACAACGACCTGAGAGTCGTGATAAAAAGCAACAGCTATAACATGAAAGAAATATTAGTAAAAAATTAATAATAATCACAATGCTTCATCTAAGAAATTTGTAGACTATTATATTTAATACTACTAGTATGTTTATTGTGATTAATATCTTCTATTGCAATTATTTAAAATGAAGCATAAACAGATGGAATTAACACTGGGAAAATAACGTTAGATAAAATGTATTGCCGAATGATACGTTAAAAATGAATAAAATCCTACCTCGTAGGCAGACATATCTCACCATTTAACGCTATTTATGATATTGAATTTCATATCATGTGGGCCATCCGCTAGTTACTGTGGAAGGCCTACCGATATTTATTCCGGAAATGAGGAATCATTTACTTAAACAGTTAAATTTATTTCTTGTTTTGATTGTTTGAAATTTGTTTTCTTTTTTACGTACTGCAACTCTATTCAACTTCATTTAATAAAATGATCTCATTCAGGGCAGACTGGCTGAAATACGTTTAAACAATTAGTGTTAATGAACTTTCACGAGTTGACCTGTCGACATTGTAGCCAATTCGTCATGAGTTGTTTAAGATTTCTGTGAGGAATATTTCAACATAATCTGATTTAGTCGAATGTTTTCTTTTCTTTTAATAAATATTTATTTATCTGCCGAATTTGAAGACAGACAGTTTTTACTCAGAATTCGTGAATATTTTTTAATGAATTAGAAATTTCTGGTATTTGTAAGAAAGTTATATAAATAATTTCCCTGATAGTCCATTCTGTTTACATCAGCGTATATAATTGTTCATATCGCATATATTTATAAATGGCTTTATTTAAAACAATTGCTTAATAAGAAAGCTATTTCTATTTTCTTACTTTATAACTTTCTCTTCTCGCTCAACATAGGAGAAGTCATTTTTGAACACGATAAAAACTGGTGATGAAAAATGTGTTTATTATGAGAATCCCAAACGAAGAAAATCGTCGCTAAAACCATCTCATCCTTAACGCGATCAACTGGGGGAAAATGTTCTTCCTTGTGTTTGGTAGAATTCAAAAGGAATTCTCTATGACAGTGGTCACCAACCTGGGTTTGCACGAACCTAAAGGGTTCGTGAAACATTTTGTGGGGTTCGTGAAAAAAAGGGGGTTCAGACAGCGTTCGAAAGTAAGGTTTGACAGAGAAGCATGATCAAAATTGTTAATATTAGGTAAAACATTAATATTACATAAAGAATTTCAATTTTGACAAATATTTCATTTTGTGAACAATGTCAAACCATTTCTGCTCTCTGGAGAATGATAGGTATTGTTTCTATTAACTTTCATTATATTTTTACAGCGCTCTATTTTTATGAGATGGTATAGTTTTTAATAAAGGAAAATGAAAAGATGTGTACGTATATTATTAGGTAAAACATTAACACATTATCAAGTTTAAGGGTTCTTTCTTTAAGGGTGTCTCAGTAATATTTGTGGTTCGTATCGTGAAAAAGGGTTGGAGACCACTGCTCTATGATCATTATGGTTATCTGTCCATCTATCTATCTATCTATCTATCTTGGTCTCTTCCTACATAATACGTCTATATAAAAGAGAAAGAAAGACAAGACAGGCTGCTGCAGGGTCAAACCCCACTCCTACTATTCCGACTGAAGATGATTACTGCAACATTTGTATTGTATATATGGTAGATATGATTAGACAATGTGTAAAAGAAAAATCGAGAAAAGTGTGTTACGTCTCAAACATGCTTATTATCATGAAGATAAATCTTTATGCATTCACACCGACGAAATGCATAAAGATGTATCTTCATAATAATAAACATGTTTGATACGTATCACGCATTATCTAATCATATCTACCATTCTGTCGGATCCCCTTACAGCCACACAACAAACATTGCATATATAATAAATACCAAATTAATAAAAAAAACATGTATATATTTATTTATTAGAATAAAATAAGCCCAATCGTGTGTGTATGATAAACTTTCGTTAATATCTAAGACTTGTCAATTTATCTCAGTCAGTGTCCAGGCTAGCGATCACTAGGTCGTGAGTTCAAATCACTGTATGGAATGGGTATTTTACATATCGGTTTACACCCCAAATTTTGGTGAGGATTGTTGTTCTTGTTCTTGTTGTTCTTGTTACGGTAGGAAAGTAAAGTCAACTCCTGACTTTGTCTTGGAGTTTGACAAAAGAAAGAAAGAAAGAAAGAAGGAGATGACAAAAGATGTATAGCACGTAAAACAAAGTTTAAGAGTCAATTAGATAGATTCAATAAAAAGAAGTTGAAACATAGAAAGAAAGTAAGAAAGAAAGAAGCAAACACATGAGTGGCGAAATAGGATAATTATTTAAGGGAAAGAAAGAGAGGAGGAGTGAGATAGATAGAGAGACAGAACGATGAAATGGGGGACAGAGATTGACAGAATTCGGTGTCTGAGCAAACGAGAGAGCGGATTCTTCGCCTCGCTGTCTGGTCACTTAATTATCGAATCAACTTCTGTTGGCAGAGTGTGAGGTCCCCTTTTTCTACAAACTAGTAAACGGAAGGTGTCGAGATGAGAAAAGACTCAGTTCATTGGCTCTGCTGTCTTTTCCTTTACACCGGATGTCACCCTCGTATGGCAAGTGGCATCGCCAAAGCGTGACGTGTTGTAAAATTCCGAGTCAGTACTCAACATGTCGCTATAGACACAACAAGGTCTTTACCACGTCAAATGGAATCTCATCAGAAACAGTCAACTCTATGGAGTCTTCGAAGCTTCCTCTACCTCTGTCTACCACAGTGGTTTCTTAATCTTTTACCACCACTCCCCCGTTAGTAGTTTGACCTTGTCTCCGCTAAACCCTGACATCTGATTAGTTTGAAATGGGGACTGCAAAAATGTGAAAAAGAATTCTATTATATTATGTTCATCGTGATATTATGCAAACATATGTCGAGAGAATTCAGAAAATAATTAGAGAAATTCTCATTCTCTTGAAATTACTCATGCCTCCCTGTGGGGTAGGGGGCATGCCCCCCTGGGTAAGAACCACTGATCTACCTTATGTGATCTTCAGATTCTTCGTTTTTTGTAGTTTTAATAATTTTTTGCGTTTTCTTTCCATTTTTCGATTCTTTTCTTGCGGCTGTCTTACAGTCTGTCGGTCTATCTCAGTAGCGTAGCAAAGGTTCTCAGCACCCGGGGGCAAAAATAATGTTGCCCCCCCCTCCCCCATGTTTTGATTATTTATTTTGTGACACATTATCCACTTAATGACAATAACATGAAGAAACTGAATACATAGGCCTAAAATAAAGTCACACTATAACATTTAATTAGTATGAATTGAATTAAAATATTACTTATTGTATTAAACAATTTCTTTTCCTATGACTTTTTCCTGCCCTGAAAATCAAAGTTGTGACTTTTCTTCCCTTTTTTTAGGTAACTCAGGTAATGCTATGTTGTGACTTTTGTTCCTGTGACCTTTATTCGGGGATTCTTTTTTAAATATATTGTAGACTTTACGCCCCTGCACATTTGCGCCCGGGGACGATTGCCCCCCGTCGCCCCACTCTTGCTACGCCACTGGTCCATCTGTCTATCTGACTTGTTTGTTTGTATGATTTATCTTTTTTCAACGCTTTCTTTCTTTCTGTTTCTTTCTTTCTCTCTTTGTTTATTTATTCTCCTTAAATAATCATCCCATTCCCCATTCTTTGCATTGTTAATCACCGCTGCCCACAACACTGGTTTATTGCTGGTTTTAGGTTATTAGTGGGTTCTGATATTTATATGTATCTATATTTATCTTCCCTCAACCCTTACAGTTCATAATAGAAAATTGAAATTTAGCAAATTCTGTTTTTGTTTATTGAAAATCACCCCCCAATAGGTTTTTAGAGGGGGTTCAATATGCAGTGTAAGTTTATGCTAAATTGGTCACTAGATTGTGCCCGCTTGTTTTTGGAAATTTCAGACTAACAGCCCAACAAAAGGCGTGAGAAGTTAACTTATTTATGGATCATCCCTTTTTCCAAGTTTTTAATTGATCACCTCCAACACAGCATATATGGGTGGTGATTCGAAATTTCCTTCCTATATTCCTGGTTATAATACCAATATAAATTACACCGTCATATAAAAGAATGTTAGATTTTATTTTCATATATTAATCAATATTGATGACCATAATTTACAAACCTCTTCCTGGTGCATGTCATGAAAAAGCAATATTATTGACTTGTCTTTGGGGAAATTTAACTTGTGAAATAAGGATGAATCTATTATTGATTCATTCATTATATAAGAAAGACCTACAAACATGGCGCAAACACGAAACAAGTTTAAATACTTACTAGTCACACCTTAGCCTGGCACAAGGTAAGATTTTATAGGCT
>VCCN01006870.1:966629-980850 GCA_006491835.1 Architeuthis dux | reverse complement strand
TTAGAGAGTTTGATCCTCAATGGGTGCCTTACTCTTGAAGTCTTGTACTACATTAAGTTAATACCTATATACCAGAATGTGCATATGTAAAATTTCCTCCTTTCTCTAACTCCCTCTTTTACAGTATGTGTCTATAATTTCCAAACCGTCCCACATATAGTCACTTCTCATTTCTTCTAATATCAATAATTTCGAGTTCTGGTAAAACCAGGATTTTGAATTCTTATTTCTTACGTTAAGCCGACTTTCTGCCTACCACCAATCTCCAATACATCCTGTTACTTGTAAAATATGCAATACCCAAACGACGTATCTGTCGCATCATGTTAGTGTCTCGTTTTATGTGCCTATCTAGCTCAATTCATTTGTATCTATCGACCTCGTTCTCTTCGTATCTATCTGTTCATTGATCGCTTTGTCAATCGTTGTGTTCATCAGTCTATTTGCCTGCTTGCTTATCTATCTATCTATCTATCTATCTATCTATCTATCTATCTATCTATCTATTCGCCCTTTTCTCCCCTAGCATTCCCACTCCTACGGCAGCTCTGGTAAGTGGAGATGCAGTTCACGTTTCCCTGATGAAACATGATTCAACCAATCAAATATTCTATCGAATTCACCGAGCACAATTTTTGGAGTCAGAATTCTACACTTGAACTAGGCTGATGCGTTGGCACGGTAAACACGTACACAGGAATTCCAGCACACGTACAACAAATCTCTCTCTCTCTCTCTCTCTCTCTCTCTATCTCTCTCTCTATCTCTCTCTCTCTATCTATCTATCTCTCTGTCTCTCATCCATTCACGCACACCTTCACATACTTATAAAGAATACCTAGAACATTTTACAGTATAGCCCATAAATAAGTACACGCCTACCATTTTTAATAGAAAGCTAATTGTCTTTTAAACCAAACATAGCACGATCTTATTATGTCTAGTGGAACATTACACAATCAAAACAGATATTATCGGGTATTATTTATGGCCAAACACTCCAGCATTCAAACTCTGTCGCCAAAAATATTTTTTCGTAGCGTTGTACTCATCTTTGGACGGCAACGTGTTCATATTTTTGGCAACAGAGTTTCAATGCTGTAGAGTTTTGATTGTGTAATATTCCACAATATAGAAATAATAAAATCCTGCTATGTTTGGTTTAGAAGAAAATTAACTTTCTATAACATAGTGGTAGGGGTGTACTTATTTATGGGCGATACTGTGTATACATATCAATGGATATAGGAAGAATATCTGTTTGCTGATTTTGTCGCTAGTTCGAATCCTGGTAACGGCATGCTTTTGTATACTGTAGAGTAGTTTTTAAAAGTTCAATGATAAGTAACCTTACGAAAGGGCATACGATAGCTAATTAAGTGTCATTTCTGATTATTCATATGTACGAAAATGCCTTGATGTCTGTATAAAAATCAGGCATTTGTCTACTAATGTATATGCATCGAACACTTTCAGTAGAGGCATGCTCAACTAGTGCTGTGATTTCGATCTTCACTAGGTACCTTACTTTTGTTGCCCAGTGCAATGCTGTTAAGTTTAGTAAATATGACGCCATCAGGAGTAGAGCGCTGGTTTACAAGCTATTCTTACAGGTCATTCGTTAGTGTATTGAGTTCGGTCATTACTTGGTATCCTACTGTTATGGCCCTGTTATTTTCTACATCAATCTATCTATCTATGCTTTGGGGGTCTCTTTAGTTCTAGAAACTTTAACGAATCTTTTCTAATGTCAACAATGTCTTTTCGGGTCCAGGATTTTGAAATCTTATTTTCAAAGCTTACGTTACACTGACTTTCTACCTTCCACCAATAATCAGTACATCATGTTACCTGAAGGTTATCAAATACGACAGACACCTGAAGAAGGTCGGAAAGTACAACCGCCGAAACGTTATGATTATAACAACCAAGATGAGGACACCATTCCGAATAAATAAATGTATAATAATGAGACTTCCTCATCTCACAAATTCAGACATAAACATTTTATAATTAGAAAATATTACATAGCGGTTCCATAAAACAGTTCCTGGAACAGAAAGAGGTGTGTTTAAATAGACATTTTTTTTGCCTTTGTCACGATGTTTTTTAAGCCCTTTAAGCCTTTCTACAAATTCACTGCGATGATAATTCTTATAGATATTTATATCTCTAGGATGTCGCTGACCTTACAATACCGACCGCTATTGGTGTTGGGCTGAGAAAATCAGGCCTTCTCACCGAGGGCGAGGGGGTTTGAAAGTTGGAACCTTATATTCAATAAAGGATAATGATGCAGTACAATTGTTTTATGTAACCGCAACTAAATGTTACCATATAAAAAGACTTATTGTTCGGTGGTGCACGCTCCATCGTGTCAATCCGGGATCATGTCATGCGTCTCCGTCAACGGCCCAATGCTCCATCTGACATCTGGATCAAACAGTAGGTTGTACTTGCTTACGTTACAAATGGCAGCGAATGCAGCACCTTCCCTACAGCTGGAAGGTCTATCGTGTAACAGGGTTTCCACTAAGATATATTCCGAATATGAATGAATGAATGGCTTGGCTTCGCGAGCGAAGATTTTGGGGATGGCCCTCCACAGCGTTTGGTCCAATGACGGCGGGACCAACGTGAAAAGTTAACCTCCAGCCTGAGCAATGTAGTTTTAAGGTGAAGTGCGACTTTCCCAGGGTCTACCCCACCCTTTAAACCGAGGGTTTGCATCTTATGGGTCACCGGAGTGGCGCGGATAGGAGCAGGGCTCATAGATCGTAGGTTTTGCAGGAGAGTCCTTCTCCTGACAGATGTGGTTAGACAGAGCGTGAGTTGGTAGGAGCCTGAGCTGGCTGTAGGGTTCTATCGACCCTGTGGGGGGATCAGAACGGAGCGGCTGCCTGTAACGTACACCACAGATTTTCATGATAGTGCAGCTGTCTGCAACCATGTGAGCAGGTCCTCATGAGAGTACGGCCGTCTGCGGTTTTAGGTACAGGCCCTGGTTCCCTCCTACGTGAGCAGATGTAGGTTTTGGGGTTCTGCTGACCCCGTCAGAGCAGTGACCCGACGGTATAGCAGCCTGAGCAGATTCGTTCCCAGGTCCAAGTCACGCCCTTGCGCAAAAAAAAGGGTCGGGTAAGTCGGCGGTTTTGTAGTCACGTTTTTCCTTTCCTTTCTTTTCCTCTATTCCCTTTGTTTGTTTTTGCTTGGGTGGGGGTTCCGAATATAACCCTTAGGCTTCGCCCACCCCTGGAAATATATGCTTTTACCCCTACCACCCTGGAAAAGTGGCAGTGGACGCCCATGACTTCTGCCTTGATGAGAGAGTGGGCAATTAGTCTGACCAAACAAAGATACACCGCTGCATGCTGACGAACGGCAAGCTTTTCGATGTCATTGATTTGTTGTTCTCGTCTTGAACGATACCGCTCTCCGTGTTATGATGGACAAGAACGATTGCTGGCGAGATTTCATCAATATTAAACATGCTTTTCTGCTTGAATTATGTAATACTTGGTGTTTATGTAACCCGTTGTATAAACAAACAGGATTTACCAAATAAAAACCTCAGAAACTTTCATTCACTCTAATAATTACATATATAGTGACTAGCAGGGTTGCCCGGGGGAAGAAAACTTCAAATATAAAACACAGGAAAACAAATGATATTTTATAGACATTTCATAAAAGGGAAAAACAAAGTTATGCCTCGTGATATATTGTCAGTGAGCTAGTATACAGAGTTAGATCCTCATTGTATTATCTACACGTCTAGCCTTGTGCCAAGCTTAGTAAATACTGGTGATAGTGAGGCGAAGAAACGAAACAATATGTGTGGGCATTATTCTTCTTTTTAGTAGTATTATTTTCATTTTATTTCTGTTGCTTTTTATCGCAACTCCCAGATCGACAGTCTATGATCGTTAAGTAAGCAGCATGAATCGGAAATAAATAACGAGCCTCTGGCAAGATTTGAACTATCTCTATATATAGAGGCACCCAGGGAATAGGGATGCGAGTACGAATCTCACCGGAGGTTTATTTTTCATTTCGGATACTCGCTGTTTACTTAACGTTCGTACAATGATAATCTGGCAGTTGCGATGAAAAGCAACAGAAATAAGATGAAATAAATACTAGTTAAAATTTAATAGTAATTGATAATGCTTCATCTAAGAAATTGAAACACTATTACATTTTATACTACTAGTTTAAAAAGTAAACAAACGAGATGACAGCACACGGCGTTCGGTGAAATAAAGAATATATCTATATGGTTAAATTCGAATGACTCCTGCTGTACTAATCGGTACGGTGCTATCACGAAAAGGATAAGGGATGTGAGTTCAAATCTCACCGAAGGCCTTTTTCCCCAATCGGCGCTGCCGGTCTAACGATCGTAGAATGTCGATCTGGCAGTTGCGATAAAAAGCAACGGAAATAAGTTGAAGTTGAAAGAAACACCAGTCAAGATTTATATAACAAAACTTCTAAGAAATTCGAACACTAACACTTGTAGAAATTTTGCGATCACTGCATTTGAATCCGGTACACGTAGGCAATGATTCAACTTTTCTTACGGCTGCCCACTGACTTTGCTGCTATTCCACCACTACCCTGCTTTGCTTAAGTCATTCTCTGCACTGACTAACTAAATATTTCTGGTGGTAGGGAAAACTGAAGATTAAACACCGAACTTTGCAATTTCTGGCCTAAAATTTGTTTCAGCAACTTTCAGTACTCTGAATGGTGTGCACTGAAAATGAGGAAGAAAGGGATTGTCAGTGGTCAGAGATCTAATGGAATCGTTACTCATAGAATAGGGCTATTATAGGTTTAATTAAATATGCAGTTCTATTGTAAAACTAAAACCACATAGAACGTTTAGAACATGTTATTTTAGTGTGAAAAAAGTATACAATTTGTATATACAAGCACACATCATAACAATCATATTTACATAAACAATATCTAGGGCATTAAAACTTTGTGGTGGTGTAATAAACATCATAATTCTTCTTGAAATCATTTATAGATCGATGTGTCTACCGTACTTATCCTAGGGGAATATATTGGCTAAACAACCCAGCGGTTAAAGTTGAAACTCTGATTTAACAAATGAATCGATCTCGTATACAAGATTTGAAAAAAGACACTCTTCCGCTATTTTTACAGCGCGTGTCGTAAGATTCATCACCTATCCGGATAAACCTTAATCAACAGAGAATCCTCTACAAAGCTTTGACTGCAAGTACAGAGAATATTCCATAAAACTGAATGGAGAAAGACGTTGCCAAATGTAAAATCTCTTCTGATTAACCCATAAGAACCCACTGTGATACCGGTGTCACATACAATTTAATTGATCTGCACAGTCTCTTATGTAATATTATATTTCATCATTATCCTATATTTTAACTTATGGAGTGTACTAAGTGACAGTTAATGAACATCCTGGTGCAGTCACGTTACTGTGTGTCAATTTGCCTACCCAGAATCCCACATAATGTTCCTTCTAGTAGAAATGGGTCTGGGTTCTTATGGTGTTGATGAACATCTTATAGTGTTATCAAATCATTGAAAGTGCCCAAAAAGATTTGCAGGATTAAAAGTCTGATCGGATCTGTTCCAGTCTGGTTGAATTTCCTATAATCTCGGCCCCTTGAGGGATTAGTATGTATTTTTTTTTAGTATAACTCGGTTTCTCTCTCTCTCTCTCTCCCCCCCTCTCTCTCTCTCTCTCTCTCTCTCTCTCTCTCTCTCTCTCTCTCTCGCATCTCTAGTACGATGACCATCACTGACTGACTGAATGATAGACTGGTGCTCCCACAACCTCTCGTTTACCCCTCTCTTTCTATATATGCCTAAAAGTGAAAGGGATAGAACTCTGTGTTTTGAGAGTAATGTCTCTTGCTAGATCTTCATACAAGAAAGGATGTCGTCTGCTTCCGTCAATGGATATAATTAGTAAAGAAAAACAAAATACAAATATTATGCGATGTTTATTTGAAAAGAATACTTGTAAAAGTTTTAAAACCATCGAGCTCCAAATGTTAACATTCATTTTAGCTTTTGTAATGTTTAAACTATTTGTTGTGTGTGTGTGTGTGTGTGTGTGTGTGTGTGTGTGTGTGTGTGTGAGAGTAAGTAAGTAAAAGTTAAACACTTCATATATCTTTTCTTTCTTGAATTTTTGAATGCTCTGACAGGTTATTTTGACAGCTTGTAGTGACAGATTGGTCTCATTTGATAGCCTTCTAGAATGGCAATCTATGAGATTGAACTAGCTCATCCAGGGTCTGGCTTTCAGATTTGTTTTTCAGTCTGCCGTTTCAATTTCACCTGATCGCATTGAAGATCAAATTTATTTCCGTTTGTTCCCCTTTTTTTGCATATCACTAAACAAATCAATGACTTCATCAGTATGAAGAGAAAGCGCTTCCTTAACGAGCAGATATTATTTAGGGGAATATTATTTTCCTATGATGATTGTAAAAATACTACGAGTACATCTAGCGTTTGGTAAGCTATAGACTGACCACCACATAGAGAAAGCTTTATTTGTTATCAAGGTTTGCGGTCTTCTTCAATAATTTGTTGCATGGAATTAAACCGATTAGGCACGACAATCCTCTCAGCCACCAGTCTCACATTCGGATAATAATGACTGGCCACTGGCAAGGTTGACAATAGGTGAAACAGCTTTTTTAAAAATTACTAATGCACGGGCGGTAAGGTAGTTACCATCGTGGAATGCCAGTTAGGAGACACTTTGCCAAGATATCTGACGATGGGACAGGGCACAGGGGTGTGGATCCATGCCTTTCCCAAGAGCCCTAGTCAAAATTCGAACTCGGTTTGTAGAATCAGTTTTTTGTGCTATTTCACATCTAATCCTCGATTCGTGGATGAACATTTCGCGGATGAACATTTCGCGAACGAACATTTCGAAGGGTTTTCCACGTCTGTTGCACGTCCTCCGATGGCCAGCGAAGCCAATCCGGGTGAGGAAGGTTTTGCAACAGTCGGCTGCAAGGGAAGGTCTGGCAACCGGAGGGTGCTCCGGCAACAAATATTTTATTTACAATAGTCTCTCTTCTGCTTCTACTCTGTAGTCTGCTTTGAAAAGGAAGTTTGTCTGATAGACCTCATGTCACCATGTCAGTAGCCTCTGTTGACAACTGGCGGTAATTGATCTGACTAGAGATGAGGGTCTTTTCCAGGAGTCCCTGCATCTATCCTTCGGTGAATCCCTGCATCTATCCTTCGGTGAGTCCTTGTATCTCTCCTTCGGGTGGGAGGGTCTTTGGAATACGATAGTCTCCTATCCTCATCACATTAATAAACACTACCATATGATAGAAAGTTTTTTTTAACTCAATGGGCATCACACCATAACTGCTGAAATGTTGAATAGAAACGCATGAATTTCCAGGCAAATATAAAAATCTTTATATGATTGAAAGAAAGTCGAATTCATTATCTTTCTCCTATTAACAGGATGACTGTTATTTGGTCTGTAAATGAATTTATCAGCGCTCAATATTTGATCTATCGTATGGAATTAATGTTGATCCAAATATTGTGCCGCTAACAACATCTCGTTGACCAACTTTTGTGCTTTTAACATTTTAACATTTTAATCTTTCTAATAACGAGGACAAAACAATTGCTTCTACAAGCTGACGATATTATCATATTCGTTGGGATTCATAAACTTTCGTGAAAGAAAGCATGCTAAATCAATTTTAAAAAGGGTTAATGTTTATTTAGTAAAATAATTAAAAGCTTATTCGAAGTCAGGCAGATTTCATCAATTTTTGGCCTATGACTAAGGAATTAATGCACTAATAATTGTATAAACGCATAAAAAGGGTAAGTATAACACACAATAGATTAGTATTTAGTAACATCCAATTGTTCAATCCTAGGAATCAATGAATCACTCAACTTCTACAAACAATCAACAACTAAAGAATCCAACGGTTCTTAGACGGCATTGCACAAACTATCTTTGTTAGATTCCTGTTTGTTAGTTTTGATTGTATAAAATTCCAAATATTGACCAGGCAAGAACATGATTTCAAAGCTGTTTTCTGTCAGCCACGTTTCAGTGGATCTAGCAGAATTCCAAAGAGCATTGTTCTGGCAGGAGATTACATTTCCATCAGGACAGAATCTCCGAGCAGTGGAAAGCAAACTAAAACGCAGAATATCCTCGTATGTTGCAGCATTTACGACTTTATTCACACCTAATTAGTCGTGCAACTGCCTTGTTTGAGAAAGCGCCCGATACGAAAATGGCTTCTTCTAAGAGACATTTCAAGAACATCGCTTGCCAATTCAAACCTGTTTTCATCACTAACGATCATTTCGAGAAAAGAAAACAGGGTTTGTCTTTGTCTTTGTAGCACCGGGAAAATATCGTTTTCTGGGCAAGGGAGTCGACCAGGGATTTTGATCCATGACAATATTCGTCCTCCTGCTGCAAATGCGACATAGTAAATGCTTACATCGTGCAACCGGGTAATGAGGGTTTTTCTTCAAACTTTGCTTTTGTGGCCAGGATAGTGATATGCATATGTAATTGTTTTCTTTTACTGAAGGAAATGGCCCAAAATTAGCAGTACGACTTCTACTCAGGTCAATCAAAAATGGCCAATACTTGCTTATATGAATAAAGCGTCGATAGACACAATGCGCTTTAGCGATCGATAATGCCTGTTGTTTTAACTCAATTCATTACCATGGTTCTGTATGAAATGCTATGTAACTACTTACATTATGTAATATCAATTTTAAATCATTTTTTCAGGTAGCTTCATCACTGATGAGAATTTCACTTTTACAACCTGAATATAACGATCGATATGTTGAAGATGAAAGAAATTTGTGTTTTGGTGACAGCTGGGCAAGTGCCATGTGCTGTGTATCAATAAGGATGGGATATCTCTCATGACAAAGTAAAGGCAAAATAACGGACTGAGCTTATATTCGAGTCATTTGATTTTCTGAAATTGTATGCTCAATTCCGAACTCATCTTATACTCACGGTTGACTTATATTCAAGAATATACGGTAGCTTTCAAATTATCACTGTCCTGGTCACAAACACAAAGCTTGAATGAAATAATTGTCATTTTTTATACTTTTTTCAACTAGAAAATAACACTTATTACCCAGGAACAAAAAAGTTTTTAAAAAAGGTGAACAGTGTTATCGAGCTGGGATGGGAAGTTTTCCTACATGTGGCGTATTTTTCAGACCTGACACCTTCAGACTATCACTTGTTTTCCTCTACGCAATACTCATCGTCTGGTCAGTGGTTGAACAAATCCTCGAAGCATTCATCGAGTCAAAACTGGAATCTTTCTTTTATGATGAAATACATAATTTAAATGAAAGTTTGCGTACGCACGGTGATAGAAAACCAGGGCAATACTTTGGTGACTGAATAATGATGCAATCAATTCATATGAATAAAAGAGTTTATGTAAAAAAAATACTGGGAACGTCTGGGAACAATCTAATAGCTGCGTTTTCTGTATATATCAAATTTGATCCGATGACCAATGCTGTAATATTAATTATGTAATTCTGTAATATATGTTCGTATCACAGAAAGGGACTACGGTTAAAGACCTTAGTCGCTTTCTGTGCTACTGACATATACACATTTTTGACAGGATTCTCTTGAAAGAAAAACCAGTTGGTTCATACCTCCACAATGAGAGTCAATATTTATTAGGTTTAGCTTATTACAGATCTGAATGGAGAGAATAGCGATAGAAAGTCTGTATTGCGCTTATCTTTCAGAAGGAACGGGCTTGCCCGCCTTGAAAATCAGCATTCGAAATCCATGCCCGAACACCAACTTCTGGCACCGTTGGGAAATACGTAACTATTTTAGCTTTGTAGAGAGTCTTTTCTAATGATCCAGAAACGGTGGTATTCGAACCGATAGGTTTTATGATCCGCAGTGATTGATTATTGACATTTTCGCCGTTGGTCATATGAAGTTTTGTCCAAGGTCAGGGAATCGATCCCAGAGGTCGCCAGAAGGATAATCCAATCCGCATCTGAAGTAATGAAATTGATTTCTCGATCGGCTGACCACACACCCCTTCCGAACAGCTAATCCGTTCTGGGCTTGGATCCCATAAGTAGAGAGGTCGACGCTCGATCCCAAAGTGAGTTGGGAAGATCGCCAGCGGTGGGTAGCGACTGGAGAGTTGACTGTCCTTATGGAAGAGAAACGTGGCCTACATACCAGGGAAGGAAGCAGAGGAAGGAGGATAGGCTTCGGAAGCCAATGGATTTGGCAAAATCAAGGATTAGAACGGATGGTGGTTAGTTGGCAAGGAAGTGGAAGTCGGAGAAGCAAAAAAGAAAAAGAAAAAGAAAAGAGAAGAAAAAGAAAAGAGAAGAAAAAGAAATGGACACTGGATCATAAAGAAAGTTAGAAAAAACGAAAGAAGAGATGAAAGCAGAAGAAGAAAGAATGGAAGAAAATGGACGGAAGAAGAAAATGAAAGAAAAGAAAGATCCATTTGAATATAAATATACTTCGCCAAATTACGTGTCCGAAAATCAAGCCCGTACAAAGAAACAATTCGTATATACGAGGTCTGTCCGGAAAGTATCCTGTATAAGATCAAAGTGTAGTATCTGTTCTTCGAAACCGACATGGCCTCGAAGTTCAGAGAACCAGGGCCCTTCGGGGGTCCTTGTGGCATGCTCGGGTATCGTCCTGGGAGAAGTTGCACAGGATATCTTGGCCAGCTGGTCGGGAGACGATCACCATTAGCATGCTCAGGATTCGTCCTGAGAAGCTTTTGGGATCCCCCTCCCCCTTAATCCCGGTCCTCGTGGCATTTGTCTCAATGACAAGGATTTGGGATTCTCCCCGCTCAAGTCTTTAGTCACGCGGACATGGGACCCCCTCCCCCTACTGAATTCAGCACTAAATGACACATCAAGGCGTCGATGTGCCGTTAAACAAAACAATCAATCAATCAATTAATCAAGGCCGCGCAACCGGTTCTCGGAATATTCAAAATGGTTGGGGTTTTCCTTCTGAACAGACCTCGTACAGCCGTTCCATTCAGGATGGATCAAAAATATTATATGAGAAAAAAACCTTGATGTTAAAGAAAATGTGAATTTCATCGATCAGGAAGTTAACTGGTGGTTCAACAAACATCATGTTGTGATGATGAATTTCATGAAAATTCGAACAGATATTTAACGCAACCTTTTGGTCGAGCCACTCTTTGGTCTTCTTAGGATTTATGTTTTATGTCATAGTTGAAGCGACGCAAAAGAGGAAGAAAAGAAAGAAAAAAAAAGAATTATATACACTGGATAAAAGGTAGACCTTAGTAAGAACAACAAACGTATCGGGTGAAATATTGCTATAATTAGGGTTTTCTGTAGTGAATTGGTTCATGATTCAAAACAATCTGCGTTATTGTCGATGGTTTCAATTACTTGAAAAATGTATTGTTACGATCAAGCTAAGACTTAGTTGACATGAATATATAAATAGAAATCGGTATTTGAGATGCTTCGTGTGTATCAATGTATCATCGCTTTGTACTTTGAGACTCGCCCGCTTTTTTGCGTTAACTGCGTACTAAATATAGACAAGACTTAGGTCCGGTGAAGTTGAGCTGCGATGAGAGGCTGGGAACTGAGAAGCTGGCGAGTCAAGGAACTTGAGCCGACAAAATTGATACTCGAGACAAATTATTCTGTGCCACCAAAGCAACGAGATCGTTGTAAGACAAGCACAACCGGCATGTACGACGCTGGTGATAGGTAAAATTAACAGGGATATATGATGTCATGTCTCTTATTTACAGTTGAAGCGTGAGTCTCGAGATCAATGTATCGATTATATATATTAGAGATGAGTAACTCAAGATGTGAGGGTTCTTAAATAATGTAATAAAAAAAAATGAACGTGAAATAAAGAGTTTCTTTTTATTCCTGCTGTCTTTGTCATCATAGATTAAAATTGTTTTTATAAATGTGTACGGTTTCTTACATCCTTTTTCAAGTGTATTCTCGCATAGATTAAAAACAAAAGTCTAGGAATGATTAAGGAAGACAAAGAAATGGGGTTTCGAATTTATGGTTAGATGTTCAATGCGATGATCCAATTACAGAATTACTACAAATTGTGCTCGGAGCTTACATAAAGGTGTGCACAACTGGATACAGAATAACTGCGTTGACACGCACACACACGTACGGGCAGACACAGGTATATGTGTAATCAATAGAGCGAATGAAAGTGTTGGTGTGTGTGTGTTTAATAAATCCTAACCGTGATAGAACAACTAGTTAAGAGATACATTTTGATCGCTGTGCCGCTAATCATTGTTTCTCCATATGCACATAAAACTAGGGCAGTACCAATTCCAAAGGTCAATGTTTGTAAGGGGCTGGACGTTATGGTGTGTAGAGCAGCCTGCCATAATTGTCATGTAAAATAATTTTTCGTCGGTTGTGCGAAACTACGTCTTCGAAATATTTCGGTTACTTGCCAATTTAGATATTTTATATCTAAATTTAGATCATTCTAAAGAGCGGAAGTCAAGGGAGATAGTTTATAGAAAGATCAATAATATTCAATATTTTATTTATTTTTATTAGATTTCTCGAGAACCACTGATCCAAACAACTTCGAAATCGACACTGCACTAACTTGTGTGCTGCACTGACTTGTGTGCTGACGAATGCCAACTTTTTCCAAATCCAGTTGCCGAGTAATTGTGGTGCACACACACACACACACATATTTCTTCAATTGATTTGTATATTTTAAATGCATACCCTAGCTTTGGATAATACGTGCTTTTGCATTCATTTTGTTAGAGATCAACTCAAGGATTTGCTACTCCGAATTTTAGGTCATACGTATTTTTACCAAATGATTTTTGCCACGTTTAATATAATTACAACTTCAATGTAATTATATTCGCATTTCAGTTGTCTTCTAAACAAGGTTCTATTATTAATTAATGCAGCATTAGTCAGTTCATAAACTCCACTTCTCTCTTGATACAAATATTGTTTTCAATCTGGAATAGTATTGGCATTTGAAAAAGTGCGTATGCGAATATCAGTGCGTAAAACTCAGTTTTGTTTGTGTGTTTAGTTCCATACCTCTGATACTGACTAATCTGTAGAACTCAATGAGTATGCATGCATATATCTATGTACATATGTATGTAAGTCAGCCTGTTCTGGATACTTACACAGGGAAGAATTAGATATAATTGTCTTTATTTGCAGAGTACTGTGTACATAGACAGGAATCGTACCGTTTTTATGGTTATTAAAGAAAGAAACCAGACATCGGAATTTACGATATTGGCAGAATATGAAAACATTTGAAAAGCAAATGAAAGTATTATAGTCTCTGTTTGCTAAAGTTTCCATAATTTGTTCAATTCTTATGACCTTCATTATTACTATTGTAGTTGATAAGGTAATATTGATGGTTATTTCTATTAGCTTCTTTCTTTCCCCTCTTCTTTGTAACATTATAATTCTTCTTCTTCTTCTTCTTCTTCTTCTTCTTCTTCTTCTACTTCTTCTTCTTCTTCTTCTTCTTCTACTTCTTCTTCTTCTTCTTCTACTTCTTCTTCTTCTTCTTCTTCTTCTTCTTCTTCTTCTTCTTCTTCTTCTTCTTCTTCTTCTTGAGCGAGTGGGGGTTGTACTGGTTATAAAATGTCTTTATCCTTGTTATTGTCAGTTTAATTGTTGTTTATGATCTATCTACTACTTCTTCTTGCCTTCTTGTACCTTTACTTCTACTTTTATTTCTACTTCTTGTGCCTTTTCTTCTACTTCTTCTATCTCTGCTTTTTCTTCTTCTACGGCTTTCCCCAGTTCTTCTACTTCTCCTTCCTTTCTACTTCCAATTCTTTTTCTTCTTCTTCCTCTACTACCTTTTGCTTCTACTTCTATTTCTATTTGTATTTGTTATACTTCTTCTACTTCTTCTTCTTCTTCTTCTTCTTCTTCTTCTTCTTCTTCTTTTTTATTTTTTTTTTACTACATCTCCTACTTCTTCTTCTCCTCCTACTTCTATCTTCCATTTGTTCTTCTACTTCAACCTCTATATCTGCTTTTTGTATTACTACTCCTAATTCCTTTACTTCATATTATTATTACAATTAGTATCACCATTACTATTATTATTATT
>VCCN01006870.1:701810-715571 GCA_006491835.1 Architeuthis dux | reverse complement strand
TTTTTGGTAATCACAAGCAACCGTATTTACCTCTTATGTCCTCAGCATTTTTTAAAATTGAACATATATTCTATTTAAACTAAACATGTTCGTATGACGAAATATGGTGTTGAAGATGTAAGAAAACATTGATTCGAAGCGTCACTAGTTAAAATCCAATTAGCATTAAGATTTTATGTTTAAGCAAAATCTGTTTTATCATTTTCTATTGCATTTTTAGCTAACCTTTCTGTTTTAATCTGCATTTTTGTTATTGTCATCTCTATCTAAAAATATTAATCTCCTTTTTTCTTCTATGTATGATTTAGTTTGATTATTTATAAAACAAAACCTCATCGGACCGAATGAATGCACTTGGTTGCCTTGTTGGCAACGATCCAATCACCGAACAGTAAACAGTATTTGATTCGAACTGATCATATCTTGTCATAATATTTCCATTTTTTTCCAGCCTTGCTCTCCATCTAGACCAGGGTTTCTCAACCTTTTTAACCCTATCGTCCCCTTTTGGTTATTTGTTAAAGCAATCATTCCACCAATAATACTTATGTTGTGTATTCAATATGACCCTTTTGATTGATGTGTTGCTGCTAGATTCTCAATATTTGGATTTATATTTGTGAGTGCTAATCTTATGTCACATCGCACGCATATATCAGTTCTACTTCTTCCCTCTGTCAATATTTTACAGACTGAACTAAAGGCAAATTCAACCAAATATAAGTTAGAAAGCAGAACAGTCATTTAGTCATTTTAGACCACATGTTTGGATAGAGCGTTTAAGATCAGTCATTCCAACTCTTTCAAATTTGTATTTGCATTCATCATTGCATTTTAATTCAAAGATGTTATCAGTGACAGATTCTATATCACAGTCAGGAAATTGTATGTGACCATCTATCGCCCCCAGCTCAACTTTCGCCCCCTTGGGGCGATATTGCCCCCATTGAGAATGACTGATCTAGACTCTTTTAATCAGTGATGTCTTCCAATAATACTTTTGCAAAATAAAGTGCCTTTCCCCTGTAAATTAATATAATAGGAATTTTTCATTTTTATTCACTCATACTTTTTGGTCAATTTTATTATGTGATATTATATGTTATTATATATTATATCTTATTATGTGATATTATATTTTATTTTATATGTTGAAACTCAAAGTCTAGTAATTTAGTGGAGATTTTGTTGAAATACATTCTGAACAAACTGAGACATGCAAAGGCTAGATATGACAGTTTTTCAGTGACTGAATGAACCTATCTTGGATTTCAACAATACCAACAACATATATATCACATAATAAGATATATCATATAATAAAGCTGAACAAGCTTTATTATATGATATTATATCTTATGTGATATTATATTTTATTTTATATGTTGAAACTCAAAGTCTAGTAATTTAGTGGAGATTTTGTTGAAATACATTCTGAACAAACTGAGACATGCAAAGGCTAGATATGACAGTTTTTCAGTGACTGAATGAACCTAGCTAGACTTTCAACAATACCAACAACAGAACTAGCTAAACATTCGGCTATCTGAAATGAGAAAGAAACAACAATCTTAGCACTTCCCTTTTCTTTAATGACGACTAAACGACAACTTTATCTGCAGCTGTAATGCAACAGTGGTGACGTTGGACAGTCTCCTCCTCTCTTCCAATCTTCCTCTCTTCCTCTCTTCCTCTCTTCCAATCTTAAGGGACACCAAATAAAGAGAGAGGCGGCAGTTTTCAAGTTTATCTTGGATAACATTATCTCGGCCATTTCCTGTTATTTGTCGCACCAACAGATTGGAAAGATGCCCGCTTTATTATAGACTGGAGCCATGGTAACAATCTTAGCTACTCCATTATCGGAAAACGGATATAATGTCGATTTACTTTTCTCTTTCGTTTTTGAATCATTGAATCAACCCTTATATCGCCCACCTCTCTCTCTCTCTCTCTTTCCCCCTCTCTCTCTCTCTCTCTCTCTCTCTCTCTCTCTCTCTACTTACCTCCCTACTTCTTCCTTAATCTATTGTTCACCTCGAAATGTACGCTGCATCCGTCTTCATCCTATTGTTTCTTTTTGTGTCTCCATATTTTCCGGCACTTTGATCAGAGTGTAGTATCAGTGTGCTCGTTGAAATGTGTTACATACACAAATATATATATATAATATAATGTGTGTGTGTGTGGCGTGTGTGTATGTGTGTGTGTGTGGCGTGTGTGTATGTGTGTGTGTGTACGAATAAATTTAAGACAAACCAGGAGTGTATGTATGAAAGAGACCATTGTTGTTTTTTTATTCTTTCATTTATTCTTTTGTGTGGTACGGACTGCAGTTTCGAACGGGTATCATTGTCAACGCATATTTGGGAAGTCGTCGCCCATAAATGAGTACACCCATAATTTTCTAATAAACATAACAGGATTTTATTATTTCTAGTGGAAGATTACACAATCAAAACAGATATTATCAGGTATTATTTATGACCAAACTCTACAGCATTGAAATTCTGTCGCCATGAAATCAAATAATGGATAATTTATATCCGAAAGAATATGATAATTATAAAGACATTTTAATTAGTTGGGAACCTATATTTCGGCGCTCGTTTCTTTATTTACATTTACGATTTAGACCGCTCGTTTAGCAGTCGCTCACACCGACGCCGAGGAAATATAGGTCCCCAACTAATTAAAATGTCTTTATAATTATCATATTCTTTCGGATATAAATTATCCATTATTTGATTTCATACTGTCGGCATAGGGGACCACATTATATTCGTGCCTAAATACGAACGTGAGAATAGTGAGACCAGCAAAATGTATGGTTAAAAACTTCTCCCTCCCATGAGAGTTTGTCGTTAGCTCAGTGGTAGAGCAGAACCTGCGTATACGGTTGCTTCCTAGGTGGACGCGTGTTCGATCCTGGCCCGGCGCTCGGTTCTTTATTTACATTTACGATTTAGGCCGTTCTTTTATCAGTCGCTCACACCGATGCCGAGCAAATATTGGTTACCATCTAATTGAGATGTCTTTATCTGTCGGATATAAAATTATCCATTATTTGATTTCACATGTATATATATGGATACACATTGCGTTTTATATATATGGATTTTCATTCCCCTCCTTCCGCATAATAGTTTTTCTATTTTTATCTTTTCTCAAAAGTCTTTTCTTTTTCATTCAAATTTTAATGTTAATTCCTTATTTATTTATTTCTCACTTCTTTTCGCTTTGTATTTTTCTCTCCATCTGCTCGTCGCGATCTTTACGCTTCTATCAATATTTCTTTTATTCCCTCTTTCTGGGCGCCAGCCTTAGGCCGATAGTTATCCAGCTAGTTTCTTTTAGACCAATATTACTTTAGTGAATTCAATCCTTACAAGCTGCTCCACACTTTGTACCAAACTATGGCGACCTTAGTAAATATCTATGGTCATCTAGCTATTCTCGCAGATCATTGCTAGTGTAGTGAGTTCGATCCTCACTAGGTGCTCCACACTTGTGGCCCTGTACCATACTTGTTGATCAGTGAAAGACTAATCTAAGCTTTGTACAAGAGAGGATCATGCTTAACATCACATGAAGAGATCACAAGATAGCACAGTATAATAGAGAAAAACAGGAATCAGAGATATCATAGAATCCATTAGAAAACTCCAATGGCAATGGGCAGGACCCACAACGTGGATCCCTAGATATCATATGCGAAATTGCAGCCAACAGAAAATAAGATGGCGAGACGATTTAGACAGGTTTAGAAGATCTGACGAATCTTGGGGAATGTCTATGTCCAACGACGGACGTTGAAAGGCTGATGATGATAATGATGACGAAGCTTTGGTAGGGAACCTGCCGCAGACTGATAGATAATAAAGTCGTTTTGTTAGGTCATTGCTCGTGTAGTTAATTTGATTTTCGTAGTGCTCTAGTGGCCCAGTTTCAGACTATGTTAAGTTTAGGAAACATCTGCTCCTTCATTTTCTTTCATGTACAATTTAAATTGTCCTTTTTTTCCCTTAATAACGTCCATATTTCAACTGAAGCTGAGTATGTTTACTTCGCACAAATACTATTGGGAGGGCTTGAATCCAATCCTCCCTGCGTTCTGTCTCATTGCCAGATATCTTAACAACCTATGTCATCACTGTCACGACAGTAACAATAAAAAGCTGTTATCCCTATACTTAACTTTGACAACGGTCAATGACTTTGAGGTTCAAGTGGCTCACCCAATCCAGGCAAAAAGACCAGGTATAGTTGTCTTGAAATTATGGAACATTGAGGTGACAGTGGTACCAATCGTGATCGGAGCCCTGGGAACCGCCCCGAAGAACCATGCAAAGAGTTTGGAGGAAAACCGAGACCATCCAGACGACAGCACTATTGAAATCACCTAGAATACTGCGGAGGGTCATGGAGTATAAAGGAAAATCACAGACACTTGATTTCCAGTGAAAGCCACTAGTCACTACTAGTGCGAACATTCAAAGAGTACTACTACTACTACGACTGGACTGCAAGGATCTTCGATTTGAGACCTGAGCTTAGCTTTAGATGCCATTATTGCTAGTGACGTTGATGCTCACTGAGTGTTTCATCATTGTTGTCCTGTGCTAAGCTTATTTTATATGTTCCAGTTACTTCCTATTGCTATCAATATCCTAATAGCATTCATCTGTTTTTTCGTCCTTTTTAACTTTTTCGTATTTTCTTTTAGGTTTTGGATGAGTCCAATGCATCTCTATGAGACGTTTTTCGGTCGCTCGGTCGGTCTTTCCCTAATATGTTAAATATCAATTTTCTCAGCCGTATCGTGTTGGATTGATATGAAACTTGGTCCAGACACTCGGGTGAGCCATCCCCATCTTCTTCCTCTTGCTACTAGCAACACAGCTACTAATGTTAAATATTAATTTCCCCAGCCGTAACATGTTGGATTGATATGAAACTTGGTCCTTCGAGTGAACCATCTTCCCCTTCCGCCTCCACCTCATGCTAATACTAGCACGGATGGTGTACGCATCGTTGAACTTATGGTTCTTGTTCTCTCTCTCTCTCTCTCTCTCTCTCTCTCTCTCTCTCCATTGTTGTATTCTCCTTCCATCATCTGTCTTTTAGCTATTTCGATGCTTGCGTGTATGTTTCTTTTATATTCATTCTTTCTTCTAAATCATCTCTTCTCTTGTTTTGGGTTTTTTTAAACATTTTTAATTCTTTTTATCAAATGACAGGTTTAATGATATCGCAAATGACAGATGTCTAACTCGAGCACGATAGCTCTAGATTCTAATGAAGGCATATCAGCATCTACTCAGAAAGTAGAAAGTAAATGCTACACATTCGTTTCTTGTTGCTCGCAGCCAGGCCAGTCAGTGATCTCTAAAAAGGTCTGAATTTTTTAAAAAAACTAGTGATCAATTTCGCATAAACCTACATTATATATTGAACCCCACTCTACAAACCTATTTAGATGAGGAATTTTCAACAACAAAAAAAGAAGTTTTTCCTACTCATTAAGGGGAGTGTGTACAAAATTTAAAGTTTCTACTATGAACGGTTAGGGCTCGGTGAACTCCGGATACATAGATAGATGTAAATGTCAGAACACATGAATAACCTAAACCCAGCAATAAACCAGTGTTGTGGGTGCGGTGATTAATAGCGTTATTTTGTAAAACATGGAAGAAGCCAATCACCTTATCTTTTTTATTTCTGAATTATCAACGACATTTTCTACAATGCTTTCTTGTTTCTTTCTTTCCCTCTCCCTGTTTTTCTTCCTTTCTTTTACTGTCTTTCTTTCTTTTTTGCTTTTTCTCTCTTTCTTTCTTTCTTTCTTTCTTTTTGCTTTCTTTCTTGCTTTCTTTATTTATTGCTTGCTTGTTTTTCTTGCTTTCTTCTTTTCTGTTTTTCTCTTTCTTTCTTTCTTTCTTTCTTTCATTCTTACTTGCTTGCATTCTTCTTTTTATTTCTTGCTTACTTTCTTTTTTGCTTTCTTTCTTGCTCGTTGTCTTTCTTGTTTTCTTTCCTTCGTTTTGCTTTCTTTCTTGCTTGCTTACTTGTTTTTCTTTCTTGCTTTCTTCCTTTCCGTTTTTCTCTTTCTTTTTAATTCTTTCTTGCTTGCTTTCTTCTTTTTTTTCTTGCTTGCTTTCTTTCTTGCTTTCTTTTTTGTTGTTTCCTTTCTTACTTTCTATCTTGCTCTGTCTTTCTTGCTTTTTTCTCTTTCGCTTTCTTCCACTCTTGCTTTCTTTCTCACCCTTTGGTTTAGTTAGTTATTTTTCATTTGGTCTTTTTTTTCTATTACTTTTTCTTTGTTGTTGTTGTTGTTTTACCCCTTTTACTTTTTAACTCTTATTTGCCCGCACTCATTTCCTTTCCAAGTCTCTTTCTCAATACTATAATTTTTCTTTTGTTTTTCTTCTTTCTTCTTCTTTACCTTTAGTTTGTGTGTTGGTTTGGATAGAATATTTTATTATTGAACAGAATCGACCAGTCCAGTTCAGTAAAGAAGAACAAGGCGATTACCAAGAATAAAAAAAAATGTTTCCTTTTTACACGGCCATCTCAGTGCACAAAGGTAAGCAGGTACTTTTGTCTCGGTCACTTTCCCCAGGTGAGCACCTGTACACGTTCACATACACCAGCTCTCGCTAAAGCAGATGTAGAAAATTAACTCCCCTGAATACATATGCATACATGACACGGTAGGTCCCACCATCCTCTTAACGCCCAATCATTGTTACTCACAAAAAAGTGGACTCAAAGGTCCTTGCAAATCTCACGGCACACAACTATAGTGTTCATACAAATACAGTTAGAGAAAAGACTGGCTGCTGCAGGGTCTAACCCAACTCCTACTTCTATTCCGACTGAAGATGATTACTGCAACCTTTGTAGTGTATATACGTATAATAAATATGATACATTTTCCTTGATATCTAATTCAATTTAACTCAGTCAGTAAGACTAGCAATTACGAGGTCGTGAGTTCAAATCACAGTAGGGGAACAGGGATTTTACATATCGGTTTACACCCACAATTTTGGTGAGGATTGTTGTTCTTGTTACGGTGGGAAAGTAAAGTCAACTCTTAACTTTGTCTTGAAGTTGGACAATACAAGAATCATTTGTTTGTATGATTATTCTGAACCCCCCCTCTCTGTCTCTCCATCTCCCCCCTCTCTCTACGCTGTGTCATGTAGATGACATCTTTTTCAACCTTACATAGGCTAACTGGTCAAGAATATTTATTTTGCGTATCCACAAATCCCCAAAACGGATCTTTTTAGGTGTATGTATGTGCCAAAATTACCTGGTTTTCTTAGTTTCCTCGGTTTCCGCTGCAGATATCAGTGCGTATCCGTGACCCTATCTTTCTTAGTTCAATGGGGGGGGGGTACTGTCTGGGTAACGGATTCTCAGTTAGCAGGCTACTTTTGTTTGTATGTTGGCCACCTATCTAAAGGCAGTGCCCAACCAATCAGTTGGGTTTTCCATATCTTTAAGACCACTGCAATTCTACATTCTTTTTTCTCAGTTTGATAATAACGATAGCACTGTGGTATTTTCCTAAAGCGATTACTCAGAGTTACATGAGTTGTACGTACAGTTGTAAAACCATATGTTCTCATAAAGTAGATATCGCAATTTTAAATATTAACAATAACAATTACTCAAATCAATGAATAACCATAACCCTTAAGCCTGAATTATTTAATTAATCAACACAAACCTTTGTATAAAAGCTTATTTTTTTTCTCAAAATGACATGTCATTTGCTCCTTGTTGCTACTCCTTGCCTCCTGTTGATTCTCGTATTTTACAAGGACTGGTACAATGAATTTTTATTTCGTTGTTTCGAAAAGTTGAATCAATCTTTTGTTTCCCTGAAATAAGTTATTCATTGTTCGGATCATGTTTGTTTTTTTCACTTGCAGTTTATATAACCCGTGATATCCCGGGTAGAATTTGTTAAAAAGAATAGTTTAAAACTATCATTCACCCTAATGATTACATATAGAGTGACAGAACATTCTGACAATAGAGAAAAGAAATTAAGCAATAATCAAGGTTGTATTTTAGCACCGACTGTATTTGAACTCAATATACACAGGCAAGGTTCAAGCTTTTCTTATCGCTGCCCACTACATTCACAGCTACTCCGGCTAGACCCCGATTAGCTGAAGTCATTTTCTACACTACCAAACTCAATATTTCTAGCACCAGGGAAAAACTTGATAATTGAACACCGAATTTTGCAATCTTTGACCTAAAATTTGTTTTAGCAAGTTTCGGAACTCAATCTAACATTGTAATTTTATTGAAACTAATTGTCGGTGGTCATGGATGTAAAAACAAGCGCTACTGACAGAATAGAGCTACTATAAGTATAATGTGAATGTAGTGCTAACGATTTTATTGTAGATACGTTTTGTATATGTTTTCACTAAAGAAAGGTATTGCAAATACTTTTACTATCGAATTAAATTGAAAATCAGGAAAAGAGGAATTGTCAGTGGTCAGAAATTAAGCCAAGCGTTACTGACAGCATAGAGCAACTATATGTTTCATGTAAATATATTGCTAATGATTTTACTATAGATATACGTTTAAAACCATGAAAAAGAGAATTGTCAGGAATTAAGGCAAGCGTTACTGATAGAATATATTAATGATATGTATCATTAATTTATTGCTAATGATGTTACAATAGAAATTCATTGAAAATCAGGAACAAAGGGATTGTCAAAAGTCAGGAATTAAGGCAATTGTTACTGACAGAATAGGGCTATTAATTGTATCAAGTAAATGTATTGCCAATGATTTTACAATAAAAAGGTATTGCAAACAAATTTTCGATAAAAAATACATTGAAAATTAACAAGAAAGGGATTGTTAGTGATCAGGAATTAACGTTTATATTACTGATATAATAGGGTATTATATGTATCATGTAAATGTATTGATAATGATTTTACAATAGAAAGTTATTGCAAATATTTTTCTATGGAAATACATTGCAAATCAGGAAGAAGGAGTGGCCAAGGCGAGCGTTAATGGCGAAATGCATAATATTTATAATATCGGAAAAAACAACAGTTTTTGACGAAATACTAATTGACTATCACCAATGTCCATGGAATACAAAAAGCGCACGCCCACGTCTTCGATACCTGCGTACAAGCTTCGATATCGCTCTTTCGTGCTCATACCATCATAATTAGTTGTTGTTTTTTCTTTTAATGTCTTTGGCAGATAAACTGGAGTGCGCATTCCTTGTCACGAGCATAACAACCATAGAGCATTGCAAGCATTCGCCACGGGCGTGGGGCAACAACATTCCTTTAATGGACAACCTCAAAGGAGATACAGCACGTGATCACAGCGAGCCTTGTTCTATGGGCGAAATGTCAGAATTGCTAAATAAAAGAAATCAACGACTATTTGATTCCCCAGTGCCTATCTCGTATTTTACTTTAATATGCATAAATGAATGACAAATATTTATGTTTGATGGTCATTGTTTGTTCAGTGTTTCAGCATATGCAGCCAGAATAACTTATTTGCTGTATATTCAGGACGTAGCTTCACTTTCAAACAGGTTTCATTAAAATGTGTAATGCAAGGACATCTTTTACAAACATTTTAAAGGTTCTAATTCAGATAGCATAAACAATTCTTCCCAAGATAAACTACGTAGTCTAGATTGACTCCTCCGCCATCATCACCACTTTGGAAATTGTATTTGTTAAATAAAGTCCTGGTGATGGCAAAAGAATCAATGGCATTATATGGATTATTTTGCCATCTAAATTAAACGTTCATAAAGCTATCCATGAATGAAAAGGAAAATCGTGCTCTTTATTAACAAGTCCTGGACTGTTACTGTTTATTAAACAAATCAATATTCATATCTTTTGTAAATTATTGAAACATTTTTGTCTGACTTTTTTGAGTAATTATTGTATATTGTTTCATTTGGCCTAATTGGCTCGTCTTTGTTGGTTTTATCACATTTCAGCCGATGTACGCTACAGCCTTCCTCAGCTATTGAGACTTGTTGGCTACAATTGTTTTAGCAGATGCTAAATTTTCAAATGAGACAAATAGCTTTTCTCTTCAATGGATTGTCATGGACATGGAAAATTAGCAATATTCATACCGTAAAATAAGTAGATTCTAAGATGTAAATATACAGATTACATGAAATTGTTAAATTTTAATTTTTCGAGCTAAAATTGAACGTTTCATAAAATTCAAAGTTTTGTTAATGGTGAGATTCGAACACCGATTGCTGTGATCGCAGTTTCGGACGCTTTTTCTAATCTAACAGGAAAGTTCTGCTGAGAGGAATTCTTTTTTAAATCAAAAAATACTCCAGTCCTTAATGGCTAGCTTTATGTCATAAGTAAAGAGAAGAAACATATGATATGTTTAAGAAATTTCCATTTTAAGCTAAATAACTTAAGAAAAGATATAGAATTATTAATAATGAATAAATAATAAAGTAAAATCAATACACCGAATAAATCATTTCTTTTATTATACACCCTTTGTTATAAGTAAATGACATTTGTTTTATAAACGTTTGACAAAAACTCAATGATCACCTTAAAAGTAAAAATATTTCTTGCACAATCCACTTCTTCGGTTTCTCACAGGCTCTTTGGTCCCGCGCAGGTCATGAAAATATTAGAGGGAACATTGGTCCACATCCTACCCTGATATCTAAAAATAAAAAAACCATCCCCCAAATGTATTCAGTAGCTCAATTACCGCCAAGTAACTCCCTCCACAATTGCGCCGAAAAATGCCATAAAGGACCCACCCAGCATAGTACACCGACGATCTACTGTCCCAGGATAATTTGATTTCGATATAGCCAAGTAACTCTCTACACAATTGCCCCGAAAAATGCTATAAAGGACCCACCCAGCATAGTACACCGACGATCTACTGTCCCAGGATAATTTGATTTGATATAGCCAAGTAACTCCCTCCACAATTGCCCGAAAAATGCTATAAAGGACCCACCCAGCATAGTATACCGACGATCTACTAAGTCCTAGGATAATTTAATTTGATATAGCCAAGTAACTCCCTCCACAATTGCCCCGAAAAATGCTATAAAGGACCCACCCAGCATAGTACACCGACGATCTACTAAGTCCTAGGATAATTTGAACTCCCTCCACAATTGCCCCGGAAAATGCTATAAAGCACCCACCCAGCATAGTATACCGACGATCTACTAAGTCCTAGGATAATTTGATTTGATATAGCCCAATAGTAGAATATAAGTTCCTGGACTAGTAAGTCTACAGTTACCTACCTGAGTGAAGTAATCTCTATCTGTAAATCTCTAACCACTACAATCAATCTGCAGTTTGGAAAATGAAAAAAATACCAACTTACATTTTTCGTGACATAATGTGACAGATGTCTGCACGGCTGTGTCGTCATCATTATCGCTAAGAACTGGTGACTTTTGAGTAAACATTGTTACAAAAAGTAGTTAAAATGACTTCAAGAAGATAAAAACTTGGCGAGATCTCCTCATAAAACTTAGCTTACATTGTGAGAATTCTTTCTGGTCTTTTAAGTGCAAAGAAATTTCCATAATAAAATCAGTTCGTGCTTTTTGACGTCCATGAAATTGAAGAAAAAAAACCCAGAAGAAAAATGATGAGCAAATGCGTAGCTGGGAGTCGGGGGGCGATTTGAAAACACCTCCACAGCCGCCAAATACTCCCCCCCACCCGAAGTCTCTAGCTACGCCTCTGCTGACGAGTGTCTTTAATGGCGGTGACCTCAGTTTTCTGAAAAAGAACATGTTTTCCAGGGTTTATTTATTTCTATTGCGCAATTTTTTCTTCTTTCATTCTAATTCCTTGGGGGTGAGTATGAAAGTTGACGACATTGGACCTCTCCATTCCTTGAATTACGTTTTCCTTCAATCTCTCTATATAAAGAACAGTGCGACTTTTTCTATTTGTTTCTCTGTCCGTAAACATGGACTCTTCCACTAAAAGGTTACGAGGCACTTGCCCTATGGAAAAAATACGTGTTATATATTGCATATGTGGCGATATAAAATAAATACTCTCCCTCTTGCACTAAAAAGGGGAGGTTCATAGATATATCCTGATGTCTGCGGCAATACCCGAGGAATATTTTGCATCTTTCGTTATGCAAATTACATACTCCCCCACTTGCACTAAAAAGTTAGCGTGATATATATACGCTGATGTCTGCGGCAAAACGCGAGGAACATTTTGCTTCTGTGGCCAGTGTTGCCAACTCAAAAAATATTTTCGCGCTAGTTTGACAGCCAAAAAGCGCTAAAAAAGCTCTAATCTTTTTAAATTGCCAAAAACGCGCCAAATCTAGCGCGAAATGCGCTAAACTGGCAACACTGTCTGTGGCTATGCAAAGTAAATATCGTGTATAACTAACAAAGTAAAAAAATGAGAAAGCGGTTTTCCAGACAACGTAATTTTTAAGAAACAGATTTTAAAATACAGCTTCAGAATTTTTTTTAAAAATGCGTTAATTAACGAATCAATAATACGAGTCTCTGTCTGGAAAACAGCGTATAATGCGAAATGCCAGTCCAAATAAAGCGTTGTGTCACCAGTGAGAAATGCAGAATCATCAACTGTGAGTTAACTGATCATGTGACAACGGACCAGTGCTGAAAGGAAATTTTGTTTTTATTTTAAGGAGAAAAAAAAATCATTATTTTGTTTGCTTTTCGCTTCAAAATGCCTTAAATAAAACAATAAATAAAGATGTCGTTAACGTGGATTGTCATCAGCCAATTTGTTGCTGATAAGTCAGCCACCGTTGACACATGCAAGAACGTCGTTATTCCAGTGAATTCCAATATCGCAGGCACTTGGTACTCTCAGACATAGTTTAGTGGTAGAGCATGAGGCTGAGCACTTAAAGCACCAACGTTCCATCCGTAAAGCGTTGCTGGTTGAGATTTAAGACTGCAACCTCAACTGCAAAGAGTAGACGATTTAAGAGAACTCATTCCCCATGAATTATCCCCATATAATGCTTGGATTGCTGGTGCTCACGTACTCTTTCTATTGATTGCGTTCTGCTGCTTAGAGTCAAGCAAAGAGGATAATATCATCTGGTTTAGATGAGTCGACGCATCTCTATAAGACACTTTTCAGTCGGTCGGTCGGTCGGTCTGGCAGTCGCCAATGTCAATTTTCTCAGCCATATCTTGTTGGGTTGATATGAAACTTGGTCAAAACCTTCGGGTGAATTATCCTCGCCGTCCTCTCCTCTTCCTCTTCCCCCTCCTACTGCCACAACTAGTAATGTTAAATATCAATTTTCTCAAATGTTGGATTGATATGAAACTTGGTCCAGACCTTCGGGTGAAGAATCCACATCTTCCTCTTCCTCTTCCTCCTTCTCTTGCTACTACTACCACGGATGGTGGACGCATCGTTGAACTTATGCTTCTTGTTTAATAACAATTAGCAAGATCAATTGAAAGAGACAAAAGAAGTGAAAGTAAGACAAATGAATACAGTATGTAGACTAAAGTGAATGTATTTCTCCATATCATGTTAATTACGAGGGTGGGTCAATAAATCCGCGGTCAGACTCGTAACTATTTGCTGAATTTTGATTTAAATTTTCTTAATATTCACCACTGCATTGTGTGATTTTACAAGGAAGGAGATATGATGAAAAATAAATATTTGTTGTGTAAAATAAATAATTTTT
>VCCN01006870.1:682159-693225 GCA_006491835.1 Architeuthis dux | reverse complement strand
CTGACAGACGCACCAACGTAAATAGCAAACTAACCACAGAATCGGCATAAAGTCCCATAACAATCTATTATAAATCGTCAACCAAAACTGTCAACATACTGTTTTATTATTATACATTGATTTGTTCACACAAGCTTCTCCGTCTTGGTTTTGTCACAGATCCAGACAAACATTTCATGTTATATATATGCATTTTATCCTTCATTCTCAACATAAGATTTGATTCCACCAGAAATAATTTTAAAATCCCCCCTTCAACGGCTCAACCGCATAATGTCACATTCATTCGTAAAAGAAAAATCTTTACAGAGAGGCAATCAGCTTTACATGTAACCATATCCATATCAGACAGTAGTCAACAAAATATGGTTTAAATCAGTGATTCTGTACGTGTGGCGCAAGCCCCACAAGGGGGTCAATTTGAATATATTGGGGGGGATTTGAATATATTGGGGAGCAATTTAGAATTTTGGTGTGAAGAGCGAAAAACTGAGTCGTGTTAATCCTTAACTGATTAATTACTAACTACACACTACTATTAATTATTAATTTTACTAATAGATGATAATGTAAATTTAAAGTTGTATTATTATAGCATGTGATATTTAATAAAAATAATTTTTTAGAACTTGATTACAAATTTTTCTTGTCGTTCAAATTATTTCTCGTTGATTTAATTTTTTTCTCCCTTGATTTAAAACTCTTAATTTTGGTAAATTTCTGAATCTGACATATTATTATACGTTTTCAACACCCAATTTGTTTTATTATAGTAAGGGGGACATCACATTTTTGGGAGCTGTCAAGGTGGGGCATGAAACAAAAAAGGTTAAGAACCGCTGGTTTAAATGGTTTCAAATATTTTCTCATGAGTTTTCTGACTGTGAGCTGCTGAATACCCAACTCGGAAGAACTTTTTTGTGAAGATGTTTGAGACGATCTGAAACATGATGCATCATGACTCTGCATAACGTAACCTTTTTCCCATAGATTGGAGTGCCATGCTCTGAGTCACATTTATTGAATCTTTGCGAGAATTGTTCTCATATATTTTCTATCGGCATCGTACATCCCAAGCACTAACTATGAATGTGTCTTCCATGGCATCAGGCATAACTTTAAAATGGGAAGAAAAAAACTTTAAATTAAATTTTCCGCAGAGATTTTGTGCACACCCTGTATACGAAGTGCTATCCAAAGGTTCGGGGTATACATATTGATCACTTTGTTCATCTCTCAATTTACTGCGTTTCCTGAGTCTTGCCTGGTACTTAACGTATTTCTTAAAATCACTCCACCAAATTTTAAAAAATATATATTTTCTATCAATTGTTTTTCTTTCTTTGAGGAAACCATTTTTCGCCTTAAATTTCCCGAACTTTTGAGAAGTACTTTATATTTTGTTATTTTATAGCTTAAAATGACAGCATACACTTGAAGATAAAGAACTCGATGAGTTCAACATTTTGCCAGGTTTCTTTAATTTAGGAATTGAATTGGACCACTATTGCCGATGGAATCTAGAAGTTAGCAATATTCATAAAAGACTGACAACAAAGCAAAGGTTTTGACTTTATTTAAAATAGGTTTCTCATTATGGCAACTGGCAAGGCCGGTCCAAGCCTTCATGGGGCCTTAAGCAGAATTTGATTTGGGGGCCCTCCTCCGCCCTTTGGGGGCCCTCTAGTAGCCACGGAGTCCTAAGCAGCCGCTTGGTTCGCTTATGCATCAGACAGGTTCTGGCAACTGGTACCAACATATTGGTAACCCTTATGTAACAGTTTTGAAATCTGCTTCCTCGGATCTGTGACTATTCGGTAACGCCGTCTGTATCAGTTAAATTGTCGGTGAAATAAACCCACAGATTTTCGCGGCGCCGATCTGAAATCTTGAAGACTGGTGATAAAGTTTCTTGTAAGACATAAGCTACGACGATGGGCGGGGTGACAAGCGCTTGAGTGAAACGAACCAGCAGACACACTTATCACACAGGTTCACACACATACATGATGCTATAAAAACAAGCTATGCACACAAATAACCGAGTATAAACGTATATGCATGCAAATATAGACGGTTTGATGGCTGAGGTGATTGCGTTTTCCGACTGGCGCCAGATGTTGGTTTTTGGAGCCCAGGTCAAAGCCGGGATTTCGAATGCCTGTTTTCCCGGCAGGCAGGCCTCTATTTGGAAGATAAGCTCAAAACAATTTTCCTTCCGCCATGTATACCCATACCAAAGTAAGCTACATTTAGTAAATGTCTCTATGCAAACAGTAAAACGCTGTGTCAAATAGCGTGATCAAAAAGTTCTTCCCTGATTTCAAATATATATTACACAAAATATATGCTAGATACAAACATATGGTTTATTGAAAATTAAACTTCATCACTTTATTTCTTTCTTCCTCTATCGCCAGAATTCACAGTGTCTCTATATGTAATCATTAGAGTGAATGAAAGTTTTGATGTAGTTGTTCAATAAATCCCCTATGATACTACGTGATATATAAAGAGCTAACATCAGGATATTCTATTACTTATGGTGATTGGAAATAGTTTGTCCTTTCGTGGACCGAAACAATTTTCACAGTAACTTTAATTTTTCAAACTGGAGTGATGAACTATGATTTCCCACGGCACCTGATCCTAGAATACGGAAATTGGAGGAGAAGATAACGCCAAGGCCTGAGTGCCGCAAACATCATTTATAAAACTCTCCCGGGATACATATATTCACTTTAAATAACAAGCAACTTCTTTTGCAGCAGTGAAAGCAGCCATAGCAGACATTGTCCTTCTCTTTTAAACCCTTTCTTCTCGTCTTCCAGACATCTTTTGCTTCTCCTTGTTTTTCTTCTTGCCTTCTTATTAATCACCGCTACCCACAACACTGGTTTAAATACTGTGTTCAGACATTTATATATATATCTATGTATCCGGACTTCACCAAAGTCTCAAGGCTCTAGTTTAAAAAATAACCTTTCACCAAAATCGCAAGACTCTTGTTAAAAAAGAAATAACCTTTCACCAAAGTCGAAAAAAAACAAACAAACTTCCGACATTCGGAATTTTAAACTGATTTCGGCATTGAATGACCCATCAAGGGTTGATATGCCGCTAAACAAATCAATCAATCAATCAACACACACACACTCCTCCTCAACACACACACACACACACACACAAAACAAATAGGTTTTTAGTGGGGGGTTTCAATTTACAATGTAAATTTATGCCAAATTTAACCCTTAGTTTGTGTCCAACAGCATTCTGACTTGTTTTGGGAAAATTTGGACTTTTTAGTGATCACTACCCACCACCACTGTTTAATTTACGAGGTAAAAAGAAGCATATATAGGTGGCTGTGATTCATAATTTCCCTTGGAAAGCAAGATCTCTTTCTTTTTTCTGCCTTTTCTTTCGTTTATTCTCCTCTTATTTCTCATTCGCAACCTTCTTGTCTTCTTTCTTCCATACTTTAAACATCCAATCATTACCAAACTCGTTCTCCCTTTCCTTCTTATTTTCCTTCTAGCCATCCCTTTTACCCCTTTTCTTTCATTTCTTCTTTTTACCCTTCACTTTCCTCTTCTATCCGTCTCTTTCACCTCTTTTTCCTTTCTACTCTCAACGTACCTTTCCTTGCCTTCCCTTTATCCTTCCCTTCCTCCTTCTCTTCTACTTTCCTCTTCTTATCTCCCTTCCATTCTTCTCTCTCCTCCACACTCTTAGCCTTCCCACTCTCAACCCTTTTTTCCTAACTCTCTCCTTCCTTCTCCCTCCCACCCTTCCCCTTCTACCCCAACCCTCCTCTTTCTACCTTACTCTCCCTAACTCCCCACTCTCCCCCCTCTTTTACTCATTAACTGTCATTTTCATCATCGTCCGTTAAGGATCTAACTTGATCTTATCGCATCAGCGTCTTTTGTCTGGCAATACGAAAGATAAGACCACACAAAATCGGTATGTACAAAGCCCACAAGATAGAAACGAAGGTTGGAGCCCTCATGACTTACCCTTGCCTATAACAATGTCTCTATTGTTGTTTGGAGAATTGAAAGACGCCACGCCCTGGACGCATGTACTAAACTACATTGGTCTATATTCACCCATCGTTGTTCTATACACCCGAACATTACTTCCTTAAAACTCACAGGACGGTTTGGAGTATTTTGTCGAACTGTCCAGTTTAGTCCATGGTTGGGCGCAGTAGTCAACTAGATCAAAGAATTAGGATTAAAAAATGATACCAAGTTGTTGAAAACTGTTACAAGACTCCGTCTTGAGCAATTTCCGTAAAGCGATAGTTGGAAGTGAATTAAAGTTAAATAAAACATAGAATTAAAGAATAACATTCAATAAAATGAATAGATACAAAACATTAATATTGACAAAAAAAATAACACCTCCAGGTTGATTTTCAAATGTTATTGTGTGGGCCAAAATCAGGCTATTATAATGGGGTGTGGTATGCCTCAAAACAGTTTCTGTCTTTGTTCAAGCACACGTGTACTTTGCAAAGCTTGCAGACCACATTGGTGCAGATTATGTTGTCTTTGTGGCTACACTATTTGCATGTGACTGACGTGTCCTCATAAAGGGTTAAATAAAGTGTTACTGTAACATGGGTGTGAACAGAATACTTCCCAAGATCCCAAGGATTCAAAATATTCAGATTTAAAGTATTGTTTCTCATCAGACAGTCTTCTGAGTGGGAAAATCATTAAGAATCCTCTTATGCATTAACTCTTTTCGTGCTATATTAGCTAATTGCGTTCAATTCGCATACTACAAGTGCAAATAGATATTTTAACACCTGATGCTCTTGCAGATTTTCTCATCCAAACAGAATTGCACTAAATCCAATTTATTTTCTGAAATTCTGGGATGAGTCATTTTTTTCTTTTCATTTTTGCTTCATCAGTATGTTTTGGCCGATGCATTCTTTGGCCTTCGTTAAGTGTATAGTTCGTCTAGTGGGATAGAGTTCCTACTATAGATAGTTCAAGATTTGCGTATCGGATATCACTGCAGGCAGCAGGAATATTTTTCTTGGATAAAAAATATTGACAGTGTCTGCTAATTTTTGTTATTTTTGACTCTAATTCATTTCTTTTATGTAAATATCTCTATATATAACTACATTAAAGTTATACAACATATACGGCTATATTAAAGTTATAGAATTTATACAGCTATATTAAAGTTATAGAATTTTACAAAAACAATGACATATAATCGATAATCAATATACATTTCTTTTAACAATCACACAAAGCGATTTATTGTCGTTATCGGCATTGGGTGGTATAAACGCTGATTAGGTGTGTGAAAAGTTTCTGCGTTTATACCACCCAAAGCTGATAACGACTATAAATCGCCTTACTAAGAACATCTTCAAGCTGAATTTTAATATTTCTGGTTGTGGTATTCTCACTATTGTGATCCTGTGTCAGAATAATGTAAACTTAATAATGAGTAGCCTGAAAAGTTCGTTCTGTTTCTGTTGTTAAATGGAATTAGAAGCGTTTAATTTTAACTAACTTCATTAAAAAGGGTCGCTTTTGATTATATTGTGACGGGTGTCATATCAGTCATATCAAGTGTCAAAATTATTATTATTGGAGATGAAAGAAAATAAGCAACCTTTTCGGCATATCATACTTTTTTTATATTAAGAAAAATAAAAATGTACTCAAACGCAAAAAAATGAGCAGTTTATGGAGAAGGTACTGAGAAGGATAAACGTGTCCAAAGTGGTTTGCGATGGTTCGTATTGGAGATTTCTCGCTGGACGATGCTCAACGGTCAAGTAGACGAATTGAGGTTGATATCGATCAAATCAAGACATTACTTGGGAATAATCAACGATATACGATGCGGAAAAGAGCCAACATATTCAAAATATTCAAATCAAGCGTTGAAAATCCTATGAGTTTCTTCCGGAGAACCAAACGATTGATTCAAGCAAATCCTGCTCTCGATTATACCAATTGAAAAAGGCAATCGATGGAAATTGTCCGCCCGAAAATAATTAAGTTCTTTGCTGACATAGGTAAACTAATATCGGGGAGGACGGAATTAGGAAGTTGCTGGGACAGTAAATGAATGTCATTTCAATATTTGCGCATTTGAAAATAATGTTGGGGCGGGTTTTGCAATGATTCAAAATCAATTTCAGAATTTAGATTTGTAATCGAATTCTGCAGGAAGAAAATCAACTGCTTAGTCGCTCAATAGAAACCGTCATGTTACCAACATATTTTGGCAGCATGCCGTGTTGGGGGTGATCAATTAAAAACAAAGGTGATCATTGAATAAGTTACTTCTCTCACCTTTTGTTAGATCACAAAAAGTCCGAATTTTCAAAAAAAACAAGCGGGCACAAACCGGGGATCAATTTAGCATAAACTTAGATTATAAAGGGGGAGATTTAAAAAGAAAAGTTTGTACTAGACATAATAAGGAGTAAATGTTGAAAATGCCATCCCTCTAGCTCCATTGGTGTGAACTGTATGTGTAATACATACATAGCCGGCTAGCCAGCCGGACCGACTTGAAAACTGAAGAAACCTATGTTGACAGTTTTGGTGACAGTTTTGGTTGACGATTTCTTTCAAATTATTGCGAAATCAGCTTCGACATCAGGCAATCAATGAAATATTTGTAAAATCTGCGATACTTACAGGAACCAAAATGGTAGGCTTAGAGTTTAGATATTGAGGTAACGGAAACTATGAGTGTTTGCACTGATGGAAGACAACATAGCGGAAGAGATGCGAGTCGGATAAAAAGGGTTGGTGGGTGAGTGACTGAAGAATGGCCAGATGATGGCGCCACTGAGACGTGAGTATCCCCTATAGGTTGTTGATGTTGTCTTTGTAAGGAAAACAGATTCCGATATCGGAACACTTTTAACCGTCTTCAAGTGTATTTAGTATTACTTACTTTGTATAGCAGTGTTGTTATTGTTGATGAACACGAAGGGTCACCCTTCTGTGATTACATGTACGTGTACGGGTGGGTGTGGGTGTGTTTATTTATTTTTACCAGTGGGTTCCTGAAGAGACTGACCATGACGGACATGATTCTACTCTGCCTCCTCGTGGATTTGAACTCGTATCAGTTGTAATCGTCCTAATTTAATTTGAAAAAGCAATGTTTCTAGCAGATAATACAATAGGCTCGGACTCAAAAGAATTAAAGAGTATTTTGCTAAATATTCAATTGAAGTTGAGATCTTACAAGGGCGTTCGTTCCAATCTTAGTAATCAGTGTGCTGTTCTTGTGTAGCATTGCCAATCAGTTTAATGCTTGATTGTGAATCGAAAACGTAGCCTTCTACTAAACTTAGGCAAGTTTTATTAAATAGTATAGTATTTAGGGGTGGATCCAGCCTTTTGAGCTAACCATCTTCCAAAATGTATGTATCGAAGTTTGGCTAAAATTGCGTTTCAGAGAATATCAGCTAGAGAAATTAAGTGCTGTCTAGAAATCTATTTAAAAGATGTTTCGAAAGTTTTGTATGTGATCTTGTTGAGCTGACCGTCTTCCCAAATTTGAAAATTGCGTTTCAGGGCATATCAGCTACTGAAATTAAGTGTTGTCTAGAAGTCTATTAAAACATGTTTCAAAAGTTTTGCAAATTTGGGGCGGGGGAACTTTTAGACATTGAAATTTTGAAAATGATGTATCCAAGATCGACTAAAATTGCGTTTCAGGGCATATCAGCTATTGAAATTAAGATAAATAAAAATGTTAGGAAAACTTCCAAGAGTCTTAAAGGTTGTCATATGTTGTGACGAAAACTTACTTGCAGTTCATATCGAATATTTTCACATCTCAAGCGAATTTTCTGAAACCACCTTAGTATTCAAATAGTTTACGGAAAGATTCTAAGGGTCTTAAAGGTTGTCATATGTTGAGACGAAAAGATTTAAAACTCGGAAGACGCTCAGAAAACAGTATAAATAAAAAAATTTCGGAAAATTTCTGAGGGCTGCCTGGATCCGCCCCTGGTATTAAATTACGTTTACGACATGAAATGTCGAATTGTTGACTAGGGACATGTAAACTATATTTTAAACAAAAAACACATTCTTTTATCAAAATATGCGCTAACGATTAACGAAAGGGGGCGATTTTTTTTATCGACATCTTGATATGTGGTGCCTCTTTGATTTTTCTCTGTTTCCAACAGCGTTCTCTGTCAATAATCTGGACTTCCACCCAGAGAGGAAACTGGTTGCCTTTCTCTCGCCAGTCATCGTCAGGCATTCCAGATTTTTCTATCTCGCCCTTGATTATGGTTTTCTGAATGTATTAGTCAGACAAGTGCGGGGTTCAACCCGATGTGGCCTCCGCTACTCAACAAACCCAAACCCGGATAAAGAAACACTCGAATCCTACGTTATAAGGGTTACCTCCTTTGAAGTTACAAACTTCTGTTTACCCCATCACATTTGGATATTACACCTGAGGAAGGCCGAAGAATGGATCGGCCGAAACGTCGTGTTAACAACACAAACAACAAGAAGGAGTTCAATCGTTCGAAGAACTGTTTGAATGTTAGTGACCCTTTTCAAAACTATAGAAACCACCTTTGTATTGTTCGCTCGTTAGCAGTGTTTTCTCGAAATATCAAAGTGATGTTTCTCCCTACCTTACCTGCATTGTGACCAAATTCAAGCTGGTTAAAACCCTAATTGTGCTTGCTCCACAGACAACATATATTTGAGAGTGAAAAAAAAACAAGGTTTATGATAAACGGACCATCTGAAAAGTAATCTACAACGATAGAATAGTTATATTTGATACAATATGCAATACTAGTTAATAATCGTGAAAAAAATCACGGATATATTTGAATTTCTATGAAACTATTTTTCAACCAAAAAAGGTGAATTTGTTTCAGTTGAACAGTCCATATTTTGAAATAGTGGGTAGGAGGTATTTTTATCAGCAAAAATGTTACACCTGAGTCGAAGAGTCCAGTGTTACGAACGGTGAACCAATAAAATCATACTGTTCATTATAAGAGTAGATAATACAGAACCTGGGTGGCTCGCCGTGGAACAATGGTTAGCAAGCTAGTGTAATGAGCTTGTGGACGTACAAAGCTTATTAAATGTGAATATAATAGACATCTGATTAAATCCATCTTACCAAATCATGAATCGTTTAGAATCTGACATTTCTGGTACAGCCAAATAATTTTTTTTTTTTAATTTATTTTTAAGTGATTTTGATTTCTCGAGACTATTTCTGTTTGAAGGATTCAAGAAACATTATTATATTTAAGATTGTTTCTAAAATTTCTGATTTGGGTCATCTATTAATAAGATCTTGGAAAAATACTTCCGAACATCTTGGATTTTACAAACATGACGCAAAAGATAAAAGGCATAGAAAGAGGACACAAAAGGCTAAGTGACCACTCCTTTGCTCGAACTTACGTTGTTTTACGACGTGAAGACTTCAACATCGGAATCACGAAGCCCATTTTTCTGGTGAGTTCTTTGATGGAGAAAAGGGTGTGCAATACTGAAGGGATTGCAGGGGTAAATATTTGTGAGAAAGTATTAATGGACAGACAGAAAAAGGTGCTGCTGTCTTCGAAAAAGTAAAAATATGAAGAAATGAGAAGAGATGTGACAGATGGCACGACAATCACCGACATTCGCTGTCACTGGGCTAGTGACGAGAAAGCGGGACTCACCGACGTTTTAAAATACATTCTTATATCTTGTATATATAAGTGAGAGGTGTCATACCGTCTGTCTGTTTGTATGTCACGCTATAGAAACCACCTAAACATAGGCGCAGCCCAACCAAATGTGGCATGCATACTCAATGGACAAAGGTGAAGGTTTTAAATAAATAATTTTAGGAAAGAATGTTTTAAAGGTACTTCAACATCGTTTAGAGGGGGTTATGTTTACAATACGGTTAGACTGGGACCCTATTTTCCGTTCAATATACATATATACATATGACATTCAAAGAATGGATAATTTTATATCCGACAGAATATAGTAATTATAAAGACATTAATTATTAAATCTCCTGCCCTTCTTTGAGGGCGTCGTTAGCTCAGACGGTTAGAGCAGAGCCTGCGTATAAGGCTGTTTCCAAGGGGGTCGCGGGTTTATTTATTTATTTACACGATCTAGGCCGCTCGTTTCGCTATCGCTCACACCGGTGCCGAGCATATATAGGTTCCCAATTAATAAATGTCTTTATAATTATTATATATGCATATACACATCTTTTTATTTTATATGTCTATATATGATTATTTAAGGCTTCAAACATGAAGGGGAACCTTGGGACCTTTTTCCCTTTTAGGGGTCAAAGTGAAAGGAACCTTTTTTCCCCTGTTAGTAAACAGAAGTCTGAGTAGTTGCGATGAAAAGCAACTGAAATTAAGATGAAAACTTAAAACTAGTTAAAAATTAATAATAACTGACAATGTTTCATCTAATAATAATATTCAAGATAATATCATCCAGAATAGAACTTCTAACTTCTGAGATACATGCATTAATGTATATTACATGATTTGAATCTTGATTTCAATGGTTAGGAGGGAAATGTACAAGGAATATCAATAGTCTTGAGTGAAGAAACTTGAAGAGGAGATGGTTGCGACTGAGTTAAAGTCCGAGAAAATCTACGAGCTTGTTAACCAATTATGACGAGACAATTACTTGTATAAGTATCGAACTGATATAATGAATCCCTGTCACACTTGACAATGGGAGTAATAGATTTTTGCTGCTACTACCTGGCCATGTTAGGTAGTTATGGGAGAGTGGTTTACACTGCGTTTCAAGATATCTAGGGATGGGACAGAGCGTGAGTATATTCACGCCTTTCCCAAGAGCATTCGAACTCAGTTCGCCGATTCTGTTATCCATGTTGATAACAATTACGCTACCCCACACCTCCAAATTCGTATAGGCATGTAATAATAAAGTCAACTTTTATTCTTTAAATATATTTACCCTCCACAATGGAGAAAAGATTACTTAGAAAATATACAGAGTGGCGCAAAAGTCACT
>VCCN01006870.1:532410-544002 GCA_006491835.1 Architeuthis dux | reverse complement strand
TGAGTTGTTGAGAACGTATGTATATATGTCAAAGAATATCATCAGACTTTGTCAACATTGGCAATAGATCTAATAGCTTTTTGCTGGGCAAGGTAGTTATGGGAGAGTGGTTTGCCCAAGTCCTCGCTCACTCACTTGCTGTGTTTTACAGGTAATGAGACATGATGAGACTGAGCGAAGAAGTGGATTTATTTATACACACACACACATACATGTGTACACACACACATACATGTGTACACACACACATATATAGAGACATTGACTAAGCTTACTTTTATCACAAATCAAGAATAGTGAAGTATCCAATGGGGATTTAATTAACTGCGCTAGCAAATAGTCCACGAAATGAGTTTGATAACCATGAGATGCTATATGTATAAATGATGTGTTAGACAGAGGACTGAATTTTGGTTACATAATAATGCACATATTAGGAGTTGATTAAGGACCAGTTTCATTACATATCCTAAGTTTCCAATGAGATAAATAACAAAATGCATAATTTAATTGATAAAGTGGAATTTTTCTTGTTCATCTTTTTGGTGAGGATTAAAATTTCCCGTACTTTTCTTTTCTTTACAATGAAAATGTGTTATGAAAATGTGTTATGAAAATGAATTTCTTTGTCAAATATGTAATGTTCAATTGAACATAAATTGGTGGCCCACTTTTAGAAATTCTTCGCAAATATCTTAGTAGTTGTTGTGATTTAACATTATAGTCAGATATTGAATTTTATTTCTGTAAAATGATTTTAGATATATTTTAAATTTTTATTTGCAGTCTTTATGAAACATCGACTGTAAATTGAATTTTTAGGTGGAAAAACACAATTTAAACAAAATATTAAATTTCATTATTTAATAGTAACTTCTGAAGATTAACATTTAAATTAGAGTCGAATGAATTTTTCATAGACAGAGTTTCGTTAATTTTTGTACAAGTATTGGTGAACTCTATCTTTGTATTTCACTGGATCTATCTGGGGGGTTTTCTGACATCATTCTAACGGAGGCATAGCTAGATATTTGGGAAAAGTTGTGGTTTCCCGGGGGCTTGGCACTTTGGGACTCCAACATTCAGTGAGATTTGACAGTAGAAATGCAGTAGGTGAACTATTATTCATAAAGCTTTTGGGCTCCCCTCTATTGGGGTCCCCGAGAGAGGGTCGTTTTCAAATAGACCCCCAACTACGCCCTGATGGTGAGGCTGCGTTAACATTTTGCTCTGTACAATTCCTTGAAGTAAATGAAAAGAAAATGTAATTCTTAAGCAAAAGACCAAAAATAAAACCCATTCTTCCTTTGTTTCCGTTATCCTAAATCATTTTGAAATATTTTGTCTTGTTTCCCTTAATAAATGAATTCTCTATGGACTAGGCCAGTATAATAAAGTTTTCTGTCTGAATGGTTGTGGCCGAAGGGAAAAGAGCGCCGCCTCTATTTTTCATAGTAATTTACTTTAATTCAAGTATCAGAAAAACAGGTCTGGTTAGTAACTCAATAGAAACCGTCACGTGACGTACGTCTTTTGGCAGCTTGCTGTGTTGGGAGGTGACCAATTAAAAAATTGGGAAAAGGGTGATCAATGAAGAAGTTATTTCTCTTGCCTTTTATTGGATCACTAAAAGGTCCGATTAAAAAAAAAACAAGATTGGACGCTGTCGGACACACACTAAGGGACCCATTTACCATGAACTTACATTGTAAATTGAAACCCCCAAATAACCTTGGAGGGTGTTAAAAGAAAGAAGGTTTTTTCTAGACATAATAAGGAGTAAATGTTTAAATTTTCATCCCTTTACCTCCATTGATGCGGCTTGTAAGCGTGGCGCATACATACAGGGTGTCCCAAGAGTAACGGCCGTTTTGTCCGAAAATTAATGTCAGTTCTATCTAAGGGAAACAACTCAGTACGTCAGTACGCCTAAAATTATCAGTAAAATAGAATACTCTTGATAATTAAACGGACGAGTTGCTTCCCTTAGAACCGGCATTAATTTTGGGGCACATCGGGAGTTATTCTTGGGACACTCTATACATATCCAGCCAACCAGAATCACTTGAAAACTGAAGAAACCTATGTTTACAGTTTTGATTGACGGTTTCTAATACATGTGCGCATATTTTGATGTTTTCAAGGAAATGAGAGTCAGTGTCAACGCATTTTGTTTTCCTGCAATGTTGAGAATGAACTAGTCAGCTTTATCTAGTATTTTTATTTACAACAAATTTGAGTTAAGTTTGATTTTTAATGACAGTCATTACCAATAACAATAGGCCGATTCAAAGAGTAAAGATTGCAATACATGTATCCCCGCTTAACGACATACTTGTTTAACGACCAACCGCACTTACGACCGAAACCGCCCACTTTCACATATACGATCCTAATGTTGAACGCTTTGCAAAAGTGGATCGACAGTTGACACATTCATAAAATATTACGATGCTATCACGAAATATACGATGAAAGATTCTTTTAACCCTTTCCTCCCTGATAACGCCTCTAGGTGTGATAATTGATATTGAAAATAAACAACAAATCTTTTTTTTAAATTCATAACAAAATTTACTAAAAAAAAACGTGTTTAAATTTAAATCATACACCAATTTAAATCACAACAATGCCAATCAATCGATAATAATACCCTTTTCAATTCACTTTTCCATGGTTTTATTTCACTGGACTTGGAGGTGAAACATTGAGAATAATCACTGAAATTTAGTAAGCGTACATTTAATATTAAAAGAGATATATCAATTTATTTACTGCCCATTGTATTTTTTTGTCCAGGCTGTTAGATTAGTTTCAGGGCACACAGGCACATTGTTAGAGAAGGCAATCGGGCAAGTAATCAAACATGGCTGCTAGGGAGGAAAGAGTTCAGAATAACGCAGAGCACCATAATTAGTTTCTTTAAAAGAGTAAGTACTACTACTGATACTCTTACTAATACTACTACAAACCCTCTTCCGCCCACAAGCCCCTTCTGTGTTGACGTTCCAGATTGAAGACGTGGTGTTTTCTTTTGTTTTTGTTTTTCGTTCATATGAGTGATTTTGAGTGATTTAGTATTCTACTTTTGAATTTATTTACATTTCTTGTGTGTTATGTTTATTTTTTATTACATATTTTAATACGTATCTCTGTAGGAGTTTTTCAAAATAAATATTTAGAAAAATTACTAAAGATTGTGTTTCCATTATACCTGTTTGTTTATAGCAAAATGCTATTTTATACATGTACATATAAAATGAAGCCAATGAAAAAGGTATTAAAAACACATTAGACCTCTTTGTTCCTAACAAAATATTGTACAAAAAATGTAAAATGAAAAAAGATTCATAAAAAAAATGCAATGCAAGATTCATAACTCTGTTTGCATGATTGAATTGAAAAAGATTAAGACAACGGGGGTGACGATTGGATTATTAAGCCCTAAAACAAGGCAACCGTTTAGCGACTATTTTCGGTTAGCAACCTGGTCGCCGGAACGAAACCCGGTCGTTAAGCGTTGGATACCTGTATATAAAATAAACAACTATTATATCAGGATGCTTTGCTACATGGAATTTATTCATATTTTTTCATGAAAAGAAAAAAACATTTAGAAATTTATTTGTTCAGGAATCTAAAGTGACTGATTAGTGAGACTTGTTACATTAAACTCAAATGGATATTATAAGCTTATTTTGAGTAACATAGAAAGTTCTAAAATCAGGCTAACACTTTTGCAAATGCTTCATAGGATGATAAGTGTGCAGAAAATAAGTATTACTATATTCTTAAAATAAGGATATTGGCATGGTTATATATGAAATGAATGTGAACAAATTGGTCTCCTTTTTGTGTTATAGGGAGTTGGATCCTTGGTTATGTACATTCTCTACTCCACTTGTTTTGTCTTGTAGAAAAATGGTGTTTTCGTATTGTATATCCATAAATGTAGGAATGAATAATTAAAACATCAGTATTAAATACTTTTAAATTACAGCTTGCCGTTCGGGCTGTATGACAATTTAAATTTCATCGTTTCAATTGTTTGTGTTGCATTTAACTGATGGTGAAAAGGGCGAAAAAGGGCGTGATTTTATCTGTGTATACCTAGTTGCACTGTATTTATTGACTAAGCTTAGCTAAGTCTGGCACAGAACCACAATAGATAACAATGGGAATCGAACCCGTTCTACTATCAATGGTCTGTGAGCTAAGTCTGTAAGTCATTTCTCTATAGTAGGCGCCCTTTATTAGTTGTGGTATATCGTCCGCGCATTGACGTAAACGAAATCACAAAGTAAAATAGTCCTGTGGTTATTTCTCATCAAAATGTGTTCATCAAAATGTGTGGTATATCGTCCGCGCATTAATGTAAACGAAATCACAAAGTCAAAATAGTCCTGTGGTTATTTCTCATCAAAATGTGTTCTTCGACGAACATATATTTTATTGACTTGGAATGATAATCAAGAAAGCTCGGTCATTCCCCAAAGCACCGGGTCATCTTGCTTATACGTCTTTAAACAAATAGTTGGTACCCGAATTTCGTCTGCGCTGTGCGTGTGTGGCACCTACCTACCGGAGAGAGCTGCCATGTGAGATGTTTCTCTAAACTCTTTTCTTCCGGTCTTTAATGACTGTTCATATAAACTTAAACGGAGAAAGTTCACGTTTTCGGTTGACACTGAGAATCGCGAAGGCCGATCACTGCGGGAAGCCAAGAAGTCTCAGAAACTGTAGGGAAATGCAGCGATGACATACAGCAAGGCATGTATGCAGGAATTGAAGCACCGGGGTTTCTGATATCCGTTTATGTAAGCAGCTCTGTACATACTCCAGACCCACCTTTTATCTCTTGTCGCCGACAGACACTACTGTTTTAAAAACGCTTAAACAAACATAACAAAGATTACAAATAGATCCCGCCAGCATGTCTCGACTGTAAATCGTAGTGCTGAGGGCTAGTAGATTTGAGGTGCCATTCTATACCTTATCCCAAGCTAATTTACAGTTAAGGTAAGCAAATTAAAAAAATACGCCAAGTAAGTTTTAAAAAATACCCCCATGCAACTTTTAAAAAATTAAAAAGTACGACCTGCAAATTAAAAAAATACAGCACGCAAATTAAAAAAAACAACGAACTGAATCTTTCAACTAATTTCACTTAAAGAAATTAACATTTGCATCAACTAAAGCAGTAACTACATATTATATGTGATTACAAATATTAATAGATTCAGTTCGCTTGTCTTTTTAATTTGCTTGCTGTATTTTATAATTTGCGCGCCGTATTTTTCAATTTGCAGGCTGTACTTTTTTAATTTATTCGCCGTATTTTTAAATTGGCATGGCGTATTTTTAACTTGTTCGCCGTATTTTAAAATTTAAATGGCATATTTTTTAACTTGTTCGCCGTATATTTAAATTTGAATGGCGTATTTTTTAATTTGTTCACTGTATTTTTAAATTTGCAGGTCGTACTTTTGAATTTATTCGCCGTATTTTAAAATTTGAATAGCATATTTTTTAACTTGTTTGCCATATTTTAAAATTTGAATGGCGTATTTTTTAATTTGTTAGCAGTATTTTAAAATGTGCATGGCGTATTCTTTTTAACTGACTTGGCGTATTTTTTTAATTTGTTTGCCTTAACTTCAAATTTGCTTGGGAAAAGGTATATATGACATAGCCGCTACTTGAATCAAGGCCAACAAACTCTTATCTTCTACTTGTAAAATCTGCAACACTCAAATCAACATTGCAATTGGAGTTTTGTTCAAAAAGTAGAATTGGAGATTGAAATCCAAAATATCTGAGATTCAATAAGTGATAAGTCCTGTCCTCACATCGTATAAGTCTAAATAACTCAACAGAAAAGCAAGCACAAGAACATAAGGCGTGTAGGGTATCACCTCAGAAATGAAGGTGGAAATGATGTGTCATTCTCCATCAACAACGGTTGGTGTTCGAAGTCACGCAAACCAACGTTTCAGATTTATGGCACGTACTCTGCAGAAAATCAAAGAATCTTCTCACGTCTTATAAATCTGCTTATTAATAATAATAAAAATAAACAAAGATTCCTACCTGCCTATATCAACAATCATGAATAAAGGTCGAAGCATTGGTAAAGTAACCGCAAGTTTTATGACTGAAGTTACGGTGACCAGTAAAAGTTATAAATGACAATCCGTTTTGAAAAGAATTTCTGCTTTCGAAACGAAAGATTAAACTTATTATTTATTCTGCTCAACCACGTGGGAGCAGCAAACGAGATATCTCGTGGGAATTTATTTGTCCTGGGTCTTCTTACTCTTGCAATCAATCGGATAGTGATCCAAGACAATTCGTAGATGGTGATGAAGGTAGTGCTTGCCCTGGAGCGGCTGACGAGGTATTATATATTTTTTTTTATTTATATGACGTCAAATATCCCGATCCAAAGAGGTTGAGTAGCATAAATAAAATAAAATAAAGTAAAAGAAAAACAGTGGCTGATTGAAAGTGTGCCTCAGTTGAGGGAACATGGCATTTATGTTTTTGTTTTTGTCGCCCATAGTCTGTGTTCCCGTTCAGATAAAGGCCACATTTCGAATATGGAAGGGATTGGCACTACACAATCTTCTGAACATAATCACTCTAAATGCTCTTGTGTCAGATCTTTGCTGAGCCAGATAAAGAAATATAATACTAAAAAGTATTGAACCATTCCTTGCCTTTTCGAAAGACTTTGAAAGTCTAGGTAAAACAATTGCATGCTTAGTGTGTTTGATCGTTCTTGGATGCTCTATATTTGTGGGTTTCTGCCAGAGGTATTCAAGCTCATTAAATACCTACAGCTGAACAATTAGTAAAACACTAATTGTTCAGCTGTAGGTATTTAATGAGCTTGAATTCCTATATATATGCTCTATATTTGTGGGTTTCTGCCAGAGGAATTCAAGCTCATTAAATACCTACAGCTGAACAATTAGTAAAACACCAATTGTTCAGCTGTAGGTATTTAATGAGCTTGAATTCCTCTGGCAGAAACCCACAAATGTAGAGCATCCAAGAACGATCAAACACACTACAGCAGTAATGGACTACGACACTAGCTTGCGAACCACTACCCCATGGCGAAGCACCCACTTAGGTTTTTCCTAGTTGTACCATAGTTTATTCTGGCACAGGGCACAAGTGTGGGTCGCCCAGTGAGGGTTGAATTTACTACAATAGGAAGGGCCTGCGAGACTAGCTTGCTAACCGATTGTTTTACTATAATTGTGTTCCCCAAAAAATTCATGAAAAAAAGGTTAAGTGACAGTTTTTTTCGCTGTTGAGGCTTTGGTATTTTTATTTTATTTTATTTTATTTTATTTTTTAATACCATTCCACCGAGAGTTTAAATTAATTTCGGAAAATAATTTTCGTTCCTGTTGCGATATTGTGCGTTCCAATATGATTATGTATCGAGGATTAGCTTCTATAGTTAGTTCAGGGAGAACTGGATTCATGCATTTCTGCAAAGGTTTTCTGTTGATAACTGCGTCAACTTATGATTCCAAACACACACACACAATTTATGTATTCATACCAAATACGTCTTTCTTTATTCTACTAAACCCCTCTCTCACACACAGACACAAACAAACAAACACACACACACACACACACACACACACACACACGAGCGAACGACTCTAGTCACTCTTTCCTTTCTACTCACATTCTCCACTCTTTCTTCTTTCTTCTATCTTCCTTTGAATCGCCTTTCTCTCTTACTTCTCCTCATCCCCAACTAAGACTCCTCTCTATTCCTGCCTTTCGCTCCCGATCACGCCCTCTCGTAACTTTCAATCTCAATGTTTTCTCTTTCTTCTCTCATTTCGCGTCCTCGCCTCATTCCATCTCTCCTCCTGCGGTATCTTTCCTTTTTCGTCTTTCTTTTTCTTCACCTTCACTTTCTCCCTCTCCCTCTCTCGTTTCTGTTATTAGCAGTCTCTCTCTCTCTCTCTCTCTCTCTCTCTCTCTCTCTCTTTCTCTCTCTCTCTCGTCTTCTGTTTTACACCCCTTCCCATTTCCTTCTTTATCTTTATCTCTATTTTCCCACCATTGTACCCATCCCCCAGACCGTTGCTTATCATTCCGGGCCTTCCTATCTACAAATCCGCAGATGCAGAGCTAAGGACACCCAATCCTTTCTTGACGGTGTCTTCTTGCAATGGACACAACCAGAATGAACGCCGCCAGTGTTTGCGCTGTGGTAACTGGCGTTAACCTTGCCGAGAAAAATCTTGACGGCCAACGAGGCCCCTCTTTTATTCCACGCGCAGTCAGCAGGGGTCGGCCTGTAATGAGACACCAGACCAGTGTCGGGTTTACAGAAAACATGATTGGGAGCAGTTGTCGGACAGTGTACGCGGGTTGGTAGGAAGGCTAGAAGTTGGAGGCTAGAATGTTACGAGGGTCCGGAATGCTTTTGAAGAGATTGGCGAGAATGAACAAGATGAGAAGATATGCTGCCCCTCGTGAGCATTAGAGATTTTTTTTCTTCTTTTGTAAAACTTGCTGCAAATAAGAAAAGTCCTTTTGTAATGTGCACTGTTGGTGCTAGCAAGCCTGGCCGGCCAGGCACTTTCAATACTCTCCCTAATGACTTGAGACAAAGATACCTAAACCGCTTTTGGCATAGCCAACGTTCCAGTCGCTCAATAGAAACCGTCACGTGACCAACGTCTTTTGGAAGCATGCCGCGTTGGGGGTGATCAATTAGATAGACCAACTGACACCGGAAGGGTTTTCATATTCTTATTAGAAACCGTCAACCAAAATTGTCAACATCAACATAGGTTTCGTTAGTTTCCAAGTGGGTCTGGCTGACTGGTTGGCTATGTATGTGTCGGGCGTACAGGCCGCACCAATGGAGAAAGAGGGCTGAACATTTCAACATTTACTCCTTATTATGTCTAGAAAAACGATTTTTTAAATCTGGGTGCCCCCAAATATGTTTTTGGTTAGGGGTTCAATTTGCAATGTAAGTTTATGCTAAATTGGTCCTTTAGTTTGTGTCCGGCAGTGTTTACGCTTGTTTTTCTTTGTTGAAAATTCGGACTTTTTAGTGATCACCGCACAAACAAAAAGCGAGAGAAGTAACTTATTCATTGATCACCCGTTTTTCAAATATTTAATTGATCACCCCCAAGACGGCATGCTGCCAAAAGACGTTGGTCACGTGACGGTTTGTATTGAGTGACTAACCAGACCTGTTTTTTTAAACATTTCGGCTTATATGTTCTCCGGTCTTCTTTAGGTGTATATAAATTCGAATAAGATTTGAATATCGTCCAATGTTCTCTCGCTAATACAATTGCATTCATACACAGTGGCTATCGCAGATTCTTTAAGTATGCAAGCGTGATTTGGTTATGTCAATTATTTTTTTATCCAGTCTTTACGAGTATTTCCCATTTGCGCCCTTCCACCAAAGGAATTGTCTTCATACTTCTAATCATCCTGGAGTAAGAATCTTAGGCAATCCTTGCAATAACGCACCCCCCCCCACACACACACACGCACTTTGAAATTGGAAATTTCGAAATAGCGGTGGGCTGATGCGTTATTGCAAGGATTGCCGATTGCCGAATCTTAATTACATGGATTTAATATAACTGAAGTAGAAGGTGCGGGGTGGCGTAACGATTACCGGCACAGAAAGCGGAATCGACGAAAAAATCTCGAGTTTCGACCGTGGCACTAACGCCCTTGGGAAAGGCATGCATCCACTTCCCACCCCCAGCTATGGGTAAATACCAGGGCAATTGGGGCCCTTTAGCTTTAGCTTTAGCCAATGTAAGCCAGAGTAGAAGGGCGAGGGTTGCGTGTGGGACTAACATCTCTACTCCATAAAAACTTACTTGAATCACCCTGGCGATTGTCCGCCAGAATGTTGTGGTTGAGGCACTATGCTCCACAAGGAATAGACGAAGTAGACAGACTTACTGCGCGTTCAAATGACTGATAGGGAATGTAGTTAAGAAAGAAAGAAAGAAAGAAAGAAAGAAAGAAAGAAAGAAAGAAAGAAAGAAAGAAAGAAGAGAAGCGTGGAAAGGGTGAGAGGGCAAACATAGAGAAACGAAAGGAGGGGGCATAACAAATAAATAAGAAAGACTAAAGACAGAATGAAATACAATTACTAGAACAAAGTAAATATACAGTGAAAAAAATAAAATAGATTAAGATGGTCGAGACGAGAACACTGTGTGCTGACTGCAGAAAAGTCTGAAAAGGATTTATTGAACTTCCTCTTCTTTTACACTCTGTCAGACCCGACATGTTTGTCTACATCGCAGCCTTGTGTTTGCTGGTCGTCTCAAATTTCACTGGTTTTCATCCTTCGGCGTTAGTTCGGTGCATTTTAGTGCAGTTTTCTTCAATGTATTTGTTTAGCGTTTGTTTTTGTTGCGTTTGGTCGTTACTTAAGATAAACGCATACACTTTTGTGCGCTCTTTCGTTTAAGGCACAGCAATCATATTCACGCATACGTAGGTTTCTGCATGCGTTCATCGAAAGGTAAATCTTCCCAATGGCAATCAGTGATAGACATGTATTTGACTTGGTTTGGTCTGACGGAAAGCAACTATCTTTGAACGCTCATTTCGAATCAAACACATAAACGGTAACTAGCGGTACCAGGTTGATAACTAATATCCAGGAATAGATAGATAGATAGATAGATAGATAGATAGGAACAGACTACGATTTGTAGATAGATAGATACATAGATAGATAGGAACAGACTAAGATTTGTAGATAGATAGATAGATAGATAGATAGGAACAGACTAAGATTTGTAGATAGATAGATAGATAGATAGATAGATAGATAGATAGATAGATAGATAGATAGATACAGACTAAGATAGATAGATGGATAGATAGGAACAGACTAAGATAGATAGATAGATAGATAGATAGATAGATAGATAGATAGATAGATAGATAGATAGTATCATCTAAGATTAAACATTAATATGTGCATTATGTGTGCTGAACTTTGACAAACAAACGGACAACAACTAGGATGGACTAGAAAGAAGGAAGATGAGAGAATAGGAAGAGATAGAGAAGAGGAAAGTGTAGAGAGGGTGGAAAAGACGGGAAAGGCGAAAGAAAGAGAATAAATAAATGAAAAAGAAAGAAAGAAGACAAAGTTTCCTATTTTGACATGAGCTACCAATTCATTGCAAATTTATAATGCGCAAAATGTTAATTAAAAAAATAGAAAGATCCCATATCTGTTGTTTCTCGTTGGAGCGGCGATACTTGAGAGAGGAACAAGAGAATCATCAAGGTAGACAGAACGAAAATTTCCATCGACGGACACTTGAGTTATATTGATATTGCTGTCGTTTCGACAAAGATAAAACGCCCATCTACACAAACGAATACCTAGAGGAAAATTAGGGTTCTTCCCAAGCAGATGATGATGCAGCAAACATTGTCAAATAATTTATGCTTTAAAGGGCTCATGGGTGGATGACTCATCAATCCTAGAAATAGGCTAGTGCACTGATAAACATTTAAAAATAATAAAAACTCAATTTAGTC
>VCCN01006870.1:491940-504081 GCA_006491835.1 Architeuthis dux | reverse complement strand
AGAAGAAGAAGAAGAAGAAGAAGAAGAAGAAGAATCGTCGTGTGTGCATGTGTTGTATAGATCTTGACTCTTCGTATAAAATAGTTGTTTTTAAGCATCTATGTCTTTACTACACAATCTTCGGTAATATATCTAGAATCAAATTATGGAAATCCGACTCCGAGAAGTATCCCCAGAATCATCCCCGGTCACCATAAGAGTTTGTTATTTCATGCAGCAATGTCTATACAATCATGAATACCAAACAAATAATTACATTTTCTGAAGCAAGTCATTTTTGTTAATCCTTGCTTATACAGACGTAAAATACGGTAGCTAAACACGGTATACAAACGACGTTATTTTTACATCCGTGTAAACAAGGATTGCCTCATCTTCAGTGTATCTCGGGAACTGATAAAGATGTTTCCGCAAAACGATCCCAAATAGTTTTGACCCAACCCGATACATCTTTCGCGCTTAATAAGTCGGGAACGGATGAAGATTTTGTTTTAATGTGTTTCGACGAAAGATAGAGCATCAAAAAAATAAGTAAAAACGATGTTTGCGTGTATTTAATAGGTACTAAAAGTTAACTATGTAATAGTGAAACATTCATTGAGTAAGCGAGGGAGTATTATATCCGCACTTTTAGTGAGGATTTGTTACTAGTTCTGAATAAACATCTACATGTGCACATAAATATATAAGTAATTACCCGACTCGCATATCCTCAGTGTCTACCAGCCTAGACCTGTTTTCTATCTGGATTCGAACACCGAATGCAGGCAGCAAAAATAAGCTTTTCCACTGTCATGGCCGTTCAAGCAACCCACGGGATCTATGTACTTTTACATATACAGTATCATTAAGTTTTTGTTGTTTTGTTTTGCTACGTTTACGATGTAACAAACTCAATGATTTTGTGTTATATATTTTTGTTCTGATGTTCATGGCTATTGTCAAACGTTGGACCCAGTCGGTCGGCAAGTGTTGAAAAGCAAAGGGAAAATGCTTGTCCTCTTTTATGTGCGTTTCCAATGGCGCGCCTGCACAATTTTTCAGACCATATGCTTCCCAAGGGATGAACCTCGAAAGATACAAAACGGCTGTTCACTGGGCTGAATCGATGCTGGATAAAACGGCAAAGACAAAAACGAAAACATTGAAAAGAGTGATGAAACAGAGGCGTTACTGCTGGTTGTAGTTGTTGTTCTCATCTTCATTATAGACTAAGCGCTTGTAATTATTCTTTTTTTTCTTTTTCTTTTCTGAATTGTTTTGTGAGACATTTTGCCCGGACAATCAGGTGCGACTTTCAAATGTAAGGGCTGTGGTCCGCCATTGTTTGTGCTGGGTAAACAGACTGCGGGAGCCGGGGTGTGACGATCGATGCTAGCAAAAAGCAAAAGGCGACGGGTGACAAGTTGATTATTGTGCTGGTGGATGTCCGAAACAGTCTTTCGGATAGTGAAATAACAAAAGGAATTATCTTAATAATACTAATAATACTAGTGCAGACAGAATACTAATATTACTAAAGGTATTATTAGAATAATCATTACCATTTCTTTAGAGTTCTTACTACTACTACTACTACTACTACTACTACTACTACTACTACGCAGGACCGGATTAAGACCACAATGGGGCCCCTCTACGCCACCCATAATTTTACGGTTCACCATATTAAACTTATATAAGATCTGAACAGTAAGTTAATATTGAAACATAAGCATAGTAAAACTAGTTTATTGATGGGGAAATCTATATAGAAACATAAGCATAATGATAAGATATATAGTAATATTTCAAATAAAGAATTTTGTCGGGAGTATTGTGAGAAAACCGTTCAATGATGGTTTCAAACGTCAAAAAGGGGTATTTTATCTATAAAATAATATTTTTATTAGCGTGCTAAATGTATTAAGTAATTATTTTATTTATGATTGATCTTTTTCCCAGTGGAATAGTGATACAGTTCTATATTTCTATTTATTCGTGGGCCCCCTCAATGTCTTGGGCCCTGCGTCATGGCGTAGTTTGCGTATATAGGCTAATCGGGATCTACTACTACTACTACTACTACTACTACTACTACTACTACTACTACTACTACTACTTTACTAGTTTTGGTAGCAGAGACAATAGTAGTAATTTAGCAAGAGTAAAAATGTTGAACTAATGACCAATTATTAATTGCAGTGATAGTAGACGTTTTATTAGTACCACTAGTAGTTATAGTGGTATTGGTAATAATATTAGAAGGTACTATTGTCATCATTGATATTAGTAGTAGTCATAGCAGTACACTTTTATTATTATCATTTTTTTGTCTAGTCTTTCTTTCTTCTGATTTATGTTTATCTTTTTATCGCAACTCTTAGGTTGTTTTCTACGGCCGTTAATTAAGCAGCATGAGCAGTGGCTTAGCTAGGGTCCTCAGTGCCCGGGGGCAAAAACAGCGTCCGGGGGCGGTTGTGCAATATTCTACGGGAGGGCATAGTTATTAACACCTTATAGAGCAGAGGAAAATTTGCGCCCCTTTACACCTGCGCCCGGGGGCGACTACTCCCCCGTACGCCTCTGAGCATAGGTCGGAAATAAAGAATCAACTTCCGGTGATATTTTGATTCTCATCCCTTATCCTTAGGAGTTTGTCTTACCGTGACAAAAGTTGACTAGCATTCCAAGCGAAATTGTGAATCACCGCCACCCATATATGCTTTTTTTTTTTACATCGTAAATTAAGCAGTGGTGGTGGTAAAATTAAGTTGCCTTGACGAAAATACTAGCAGTATGGTTTGAACCATAAATCCATGATTTAAAAAAAAAAACACCATGAACGGCTAGGGCTGGGCGATGTCCGGATACATAGATACATTGATATAAATTTCAGAACATATGAATAACCTAAACCCAGCAACAGTGTTTAAACCTGTCTGCTGTTGGTAGCAGTGATTAATTACAAGCATAACAGATAAGATACATATGAAAAGGTATGTTTTCTCACTCTCCAGTTTACCAACGTGTTTCGGAAGCATGTCGTGTTGGGGGTGATCAATTAACAACTTGGAAAAAGGGGTGATCAATGAATAAGTTACTTCTATTGCCTTTTGTTGGGATGTGATCACTATAGAGTGCGAATTTTCAACAAAAAAACATGTGTGAACACTGCCGGACACAAACAAAGAGACCAATTCAGCATAAACTTACATTGTAAATTGAACCCTACTAAAAACTTATTTGGGGAGGGGGGTAAAAAAAAGGGAAATTGAGGGGAGTGCGTGTGCAAAGTTTCAAGTTTCTACTATGAACAGTTAGTCCGAAGTCCGGATCCATAGATACATAGATACATAGATATATAAATACATATAAATGTCAGAACACATGCATAGCCTAAACCCAGCAACAGTGTTTAAACCGGTCTGTTGTGGGTAGCGACGATCAATAATAATGATAGTGCTTCATCTAAGAAATTCGAAGACAATTCCATCTAATACTACCAGTGTAAGTAGTCTTTTTTGTAGCAGTAGTAATAGACATGAAAATGTCTCTACAATAGCCCCCCATATCTGTGGTTTCGCTTTCCGCGATTTTAGTAAACCCCAGAGACAAACAATTCATAAGTTTTACTTAATAATGGTCCCAAAGCGCAAGAGTAGTGATGCTGGCAATTCAGATATGCCAAAGAGAAGACGTAAACTGCTTGCTTTAAGTGAAAAGGTGAATGTTCTCGACTTGATAAAAAGTCGTACGTTGAGATTGCTAAGATCTACGGTGAGACCGAATCTTCTAGTCGTCGCATAACTTTCATTACAGTATATTGTTATAAATTGTTCTATTTTATTATTAGTTGTTGTTGTTAATCTCTTATTGTGCCTAATTTATAAATTATACATTATCATAGGTATGTATGTATGTATGTACAAGAAAAGAAATATATTATAGTGTTCGGTACTATCCACAGTTTCAAGTATCCGTGGCGGGTTTGGAACATATCTACCACGGAAAAAACTGTCTTAAAGATAAGAAGATATATATTATAAAAAAAACAGTAATAATAATAACAACAATAATAATAAACCTGTTTATAGTTTTGAGAAGAGTCATTAACATCCAAAGAGATATTTTAGGACGATTGTTGTTTGGATAGTGCACCTGAAGAAGGCCGAAGAATGGATCGGCCGAAACGTCGTGTTAACAACACAAACAACAAGAAGGAGTTCAATCACCCGAAAGACTCTTTGACAATAATAAACCTGCTGTGCTAATAATAATGGACATGGTATTATTAACTGTGTAGTAAAGCGCCCGTCTCTTAAGAGACAAGTCCCAATGGAGTATGGAGCCCGGTTTCTGTTGCATGCGTCAGCTTAGTGATCCTTGCAAGTTCCAAGTCTGGTCGAGACCAGGACTTTATTCTTACAAGTTTTTATGACCACCCCCCTTGGCAGGATGCAAGTCCACCGAAGGGATACCTCCACCCTAATCACACAGCATAGTGTATTCAGCTACTGAGTGCACAGGGAAATGTGTCCTAATGAAGAGTTTTCCACACTCTTCGCTCATACCAGGAATCGAACCCAGGGCCTTTTGCGTGTGAGGCAGACGTGCTAACCATTACACCATCTGAGCGAACCATTATTAACTGCGTACTTGATAATAATGATGATGGTGATGGTGGTGGTAGGGGGTGATGACGATGATGATGGTGATGATGGCATAATTATTTATAACAACAGACAGCGGTGATAAAATAATAATGATAATAATGATAACTAGAATCGCACTATTATTATTGCAATACTCATAACAATGTTTATTATCATCACTTATAGCTCATTACAAACTCCAATGTTTATGATCAATTACATGAATACTATGACAGCTTCCATTATAATAAGAATAGGGTTTATAATAATTGCAAGAGTATTTCAAGCAATAATAGTAAGGATTACTAGTTGGCCTTATGGTGTCGTATATATTTTACTTTAAAATCTTCCCCTAGGTCCATTGAGTATACATGCCAAATTTGGTTGGGCGAATCAGACTTTTAGTATTATATATAAATATATGGAAATCAGATCATTATTATAGGGGTGAGAGCAAAATGCTGACCCCTAATTTTTTTTTTTTGCGAAAGTGGAAACCATGTGAATTTTGCACACATATAAAACGTATTTGGGCCTACTAGAACCGTTTTAGACACTGGGTAAAATAAAAAAAAATAAAAAATAAAAAAGTGGTTCAACTGAAAATCGGCTATTGTAAAATAATATAATAAATCGGGGTACAGTATTTTCGTCTACATCACTTTGGCAAATATCAGTTTTGTCTAAATCACTTTGGTCTAAAAAGCACTTTTGTCCCAACAATGTCTCCAAAAGTTCTCAAGGACATTTCGGTTGGCCAGGGGCTAAGGAAGAATTGATTTTGGGTGGATCCAGGGATTCTTTTTTTCGATTGAGAGAGATTTTTCAATTAAATTTTGGGACGGATCCTGTAATTCTTTTCCCTCTCAATCGAAAAAATAATCCTTGGATCCACCCCAGAATTTCGACAAAATGTCATTGAAATTCATTAAGAACCTTTGGAGATATCATGGGGACAAAAGTGATTTTAGACCAAAGCGATTTAGACAAAACTGATATTTGCTAAAGTGATGTAGACGAAAGTACCGTATCCCAATAGATCGTAGTAAAATAAGAAACATTATTTTTCTGGAATTAAATGGATCATCGTAAGAAGTACTATTATAAGAAGTAACCAAGATTTTACTATTAAGACTAATAAATAATAATATGCAAAATGCACCCTTTCAGATCCATTACTTAAAATCAATTTCTGTTATCTTTTCTTTCTGGTTAAATGTTTTGTTTGTAAAATCCGCATGGATTCTATGGAGGTGAGGGATAGTCGGAGGATAGGAATAAAAGAATAGATAAATGGCGTGGGGAATTGAACAGGCGTGTGCCGGACGAAAAAAAGGAAAGAAAATAAATTTGGTGAAGAAGAGACAAAGAGGCATCTCATAATGTAAAACCAATTTTGTTGAATGCCTTTAACGAGCAACGAAACTGAAAGATTGAGGGTATATAGGGTGTCCCATAAGTAATGCCCAATTTGTCCTAAATTTAATGCCAGTTCTATCTAAGGGATGATAGTTATGTTATTTAATAGTTGCTTTTAATAGTAATTTAATAATAATTTAATAGTTACTTCCCTTAGAACTGGCATTAATTTTGGGACAAATCGGGAGTTACTTCTGTGACACCCTGCATAATTTCATTATCAGAGCCAAAATCTCTAAACGGCTTGAGTTTAACGCTGTTGCTTTGCTGGGTTTCATGGACAAAGGGCATTGATGGTCACTCGTCTCTCATCATTTTATGCCTTAAATCATTACATTTTAAATTTTCTTAACCTGTGGATACTTAATAACTAGACAACTTTGCAGTCTAAAAATAAATGCATTCAAGTTTTCATTGTAGTGGATTGTTCAGTTTCAGATATAAAACAGATAGCTTTTAATATACAGCGTTTTAAAAAGAACGTTTTCTATAACTTGATCGTTGTATGTAAACATACTAAATTGATTTCTTGAGAATGCGTTCCTGCTTTAGTTGGCATTGAACATATCTTCAGAGCCTTAAGCTTTGCACATACGCTCTGAGCCCCAAATATTCATTATCTTCAAGTAAATTTGAAGTACTATTTCAATTTGATTCTCCCAATATAATAACCAAGCAAGCAATCGGATGTAGTAGGGATCTCTCTATGGGAGCGTACTTAATTTAATGAACAATCAGTAATAATTTGAATGATTGTAATAATTTGAATGAATTAATGACCTCCGTCCTGTCTCTACAAACAATGGAACGTTTCCCCCAGGGCACATGCCTGAGCGAAGCGTATGGAGATCCCGGGATGCCCAGTCGTCAGAATCCCCCTCTCGGCCTCGCCGATGTTGTCCAGGGGAAAGCAGAAAGCGATACGTCTGGCATCCGGAATTTGGCGTCAAACCGCCTTTTAGGGGGCTTTTTTCTTTTTTAAATTTCCCTCTCCAAATTTCTCCAATTTTATTGTCCGATTTAGCATAACATTTCATTGTAAATTGACGGCGGGGACGGAGGGGGGGTCAATTTACAATGAAATGTTATGCTAAATTGGACACTTATTTTGTGTCCGGTGACGTTTATGCTTGTTTTTGAAAATTCGAACGTTTTAGTGATCCAACAAAATGAGAAAGGAGTAACTTTATTGATCACCCTTTTACAATTTTTTAATTGATCACCCCCCTCCCAATACGGCATGTTGCCAAAAGCCGTCGGTCACGTGACGGTTTCTATTGAGTGACTAACCAGACCCTTCTTCTTCTTCTTCTTCTTCTTCTTCTTTGTGTGTGTGTGTGTGTGTGGTTCCTAATTGTGAATCATGGGAAGCATGTTTGTTACTTTAACTACTGAACTAAACCTGTATGTAAATGTAAAGTCGTCTCTAAACTGAGAGAAAAAAAAGCTTTTTACGATTTCGAAGCGATCAAGCGATGCAAGTGCTGAGCATTTCTATTCTTTTCGCCAGATCAGCTTCATTCATTCAGAGAAAGTGAATCATGGTACGAACAAGCTTCAGCTGAGCCAGACTTTCTTCACAGGCCAGAAGTTTTATGGCGTCGTGGAATCCACTCTAAATACCAGAGCCTGACTTACTTTCTTTACTGTTCGTCTTTTGGCTTTTCGGAGCCTTCGGGGGCCTGTAAAACAGATAAAATACCATTAACGCCGTCAGAGAAGGTGAGTGGATGTTTGCTGAAGAAAAGTAAGTTGCTTTTTATTTTATTTTTTTGGAAATCAAAGAGTTTGAACTCAAAATCTTTTCTCACGCAGTTCAATGCAGTGGCTACCGATGGAGTGGAAAAAAACAGACTCCTGAAAAACTGTGAAAAGCCAAGCAACTGGAAAGAAGCACTGCCGGCTAAATACACAGATCTTTTTCACGAGTTCGATTGAAGATATTGCACTTTTCGTGCGTTTTTAAACCTGAGGAAAGACCTGCACCGGAAAATGAATATTTGCTATATCCCTGCGCTCAAGTCAAATTCGCAGAAAATGTTCTTTTTACTTATTCTTCTCGCGAAGAAATTCTATAAAAAGGGATTTTTTTGGAACCACTTACCAAGATTGATATTCTTCGTGGAGTTTTAAACTCCGTTTTATGCAGTGCTGTGAGTAACAACTGGACGCATTATCTACTGATTTTATGAAACTAGGGATTTCATGAAATTACTGAAATGTTCAGGGCTTTCAGAAAATCCAGTAGAACTTTTGGTTTATTTCTTTTGAATCTGATGACTGTTTTCAGACGAATATCAGAATTGTAAAGAAAACCTTTTCTAATTGGAACCTAAGTAACCAGTTAAAGAATCAATCTTTCTAGCAATCAACTCAGTAGTTGTAAAACCCATTTTACAGTGTATAAATACCCATCTTCTCTCAAGCGAATTTGTTACAAGGAATGCGGAGTGATAAAAGCAAGTACTGTCTTGAGTGGCATCTTTCGCTTCATCATTCAGCTATATCGGCTTTAGCCTTTAACATTTTGTAATATTTTAACGACTGGTGAAAGGTTCAAGGACTCAAGTAGGTATTTACTAAGCTTAGCTTAGTCTAGTGCAGTAGGGATTGAACTCACTATATTAACAATGGTTTGCGAGACTAACTTGCAAACTCTCAGACTAGTGCAGGCCGGGGGGGGGGGCTCCTGAAAATTACTTGCCCCCCCCGGTGAATGTGATGTGAATAATTTTTGTGCTAATCTTTTACGACACTCCAGCGCTTGAAATTGCTTCACAATCTTTCTTCATACACTCGGCCATTTTTTGTTTTGGCAGAGCAAAATGGTCAAAACCACGCCAAAATATGTTTGCTTAACCACTTTGGCAATGTTTTGGAGTGTTTTTGACCATTTTCAGTATATTCTTTTTTGTGTGTGTGTTTTTGCGATTTGGGGCGTTTTTTGACTATTTTTAAAGATTTAACGCTATTATAGCAACACTGAGCCCTTCTACTCACGGCCCCCGGACTTAATGGATGCCCCCTCCCCTACTCGGGCGAGGGGCCTGGGCAGGTGCCAAGTGTTTAAGCTTATGCACGTTAGATACTACACAGAACCTTCAGAGTAAATCAGTTTATTTATGCACAAACTAACGTCAAATCGCCGGATTTATATGAATATGCTACGTATATTCATTTGAAATTTAACACAAGAATCCCGTTCTCTGAATATTAGAGATCGTCAACCAAAACTGTCAACATCACCATAGTCACCATCAACATAGGTTACTTCAGTTTTTAAGTTGGTCTGGCTGGCTATGTACAGGCCGCACCAATGGAGTTAGAGCGCTGAAAATTTAAACATTTACTCCTTATTATGTCTAAAAATAATTTCTTTACCCCACCCCCAATAGGTGTTTAATAGAGGTCCAATTTACAATGTATATTAATGCTAAATTGGCCCCTTAGTTTTTGTCCGGCTGTGTTCACGCTTGTTTTATTTTTTTAAATTCGGACTTTTTTTTAGTAATCACCGCCCAACAAAAGGTCAGAGAAGTAACTTATTTATTGATCACCGCTTTTTCCAATTTGTTAATTGATCACCCGCAACACGGCATGCTGCAAAAAGACGGTTTCTACTGAGTGACTAACCAGACCTGTACATTATTTGTGCTCGTAAAGTGTTATATGATAAAGGTGTGCCGTGATAAAGATCAGGGTTGACCTCAGTGATGCTCTTTAAGCATTAATCAGTTGTGTTATCGATAATTGATGACCATTGGCTGATAATCAGGCGCCTTTTGTTCCTTTGTTTGGTTTTTGAAAATGGATTAATTTCCGCATTTAAAATATAGTTGGTGACGCACATCAACTCGATATTAAATTGCAAAACCATTTCCTACGAAGAGTTCAAAGGCCTTCCTCATAATTAAGAGTGTCCCATAATATAACCAACTTTTTTCACCTAGCAACACGAAATCAACGTATTATCAATATTTTTAAATTCCTTTCCCACCAGAAACTTTCATGAAAGCCAACCTAGTTTTACACGGGCGAAACATTGAGCTGCAAAAAAAAAGGGTCTGATTTATTATGAGACACCCTTTAATGGAAAGTTGAAGAGCGACACTAGCCACGTCGTCTCGTTTTATGTTTTATCAATTAATGTTGTTTCCGTCATTCAAATCAGTTAAATCTGGAATCGGCTGAGAATCATTGATGAAAGAATTTGCGATACAAACGTGTCAATAATTGAATTTTCCTTTCATTTCACTTATAGTAATAATAGTTTCAATTTTAAAGCAATCAAAACAACAACAACAACAACAAAAAGGTCTGGTTAGTCACTCAATAGAAACCGTCACGTGACCAACGTCTTTTGGCAGCATGCTGTGTTCAATTAAGAAATTGGGGAAAAAAGGTGTGATTATTGAATAAGTTACTTCTCTCGCCTTTTGTTGGGCAGCGATCACTAAAAAGTAAAAAGTTTGAATTTTCAAAAGAGAAACAAGCGTGAATGCTGCCGGACACAAACTAAGGGACCAATTTAGCATGAACTTACATTGTAAATTTAATCCTCACCAAAAACCCATTTAGGGGTAGGAATTTTCAAAAAACATAAGGAGTAAATGTTTAAATTTTCAGCCCTCTAGCTCCATTGGTGCGGCCGGTACGCATGATATATACCAGCCAGTCAGACCAACTTAAAAACTGAAGAAACCTATGTTGACAGTTTTGTTGACAGTTTTGGTTGACGGTTTCTAAAAATTAACGATGATGATGATGATGATGATAATTATTATGATTATTATAATTGTTGTTGTCTTCTAACATTTTTCATTATTTGCTCTCGTTGATATCTTTTCTTTCTTTTTTCTTCTTTTATAGATTTTTTTCCTAATCTGTTCCTTCCTTTTCCACCTTCTTTCCGCTTTTGTTTGTCTGAATAGCGCCCCCGGAAGGTTGCTGATCAGACATGAGATATAAGCGTAGAGGGCATCGGAAGTAATTTGTGATGTCACAGAACAACTTCCGGTCCTATCATTCAGGAAGTGGTATCTTACTCGAAGATGTGTCGACGTGAACAGAATGGCGGAAGCCAAAGGCCTCTTCTCTCTACATGCCCCCCCCCACACACACACACTTCTTTCTCTCAATGGTGTTGTCTGCCAACCTCTCTCAATCTGCAGACCTGCCTCGTCTCGAAGTCGTCTGCTTACAAACCGTATGAGTTATCAAGCAGTTCATCTTCATGTCCCCTTCATTTTAATTCACAGCATTTATTTATGACTTTTTATTTCTTTGGTAATTTTGTTGTTCGTTTTCTTTCATTCTTTCTTTATTCATTTATTTTACTGTTCCAAGATATTTTTTTTTATCATCCTTTTCTATCTTTCTCTTGTGATCTTACAAATAGAAAATCTGTTAGCCACTGTCCGGGGTGCATATCCGTATGAAGGGCGATGAATGAAACGACATCAATAAATTTGTGGCCTTGATAATAAATATGAAGAAATAACAGACGGACATCCCTTGACAGCCTCTTAACGCTTGACATATCTTCTTTTTTTTCTATTCGGCCACCCGATAATGACATCGACTAAGTCTATTGATTCGCCACTATTAAAGGCAATGGCGATAACATCCATTCTAAACGAACTCTTATCCATTCGCATGGTCTTCTTTTCCTTTCGTTTTTTTTCCTCAGCTCTAAATGTTCTCCATTGTATTAACCGTTCCCATTTCTTTTCATTTAGTCCTATGTTTCTTTAAATAATGTCCCCTAATTATATACCAATATTACATTTGGTGGAAACGATTTGCCTACAATTCTGTCGGTAATTGATTAAAAATATATCATTCGTTTACTTGAAGGGCGCCTCGTTGTGGGGGTAATGGCCAGTTTCTAGGCCTTGCAACTAAATGTTTCGGTTCGACAGCCGTTCAGCTTTTCACTTGTGATTCTTTCCTGATTTCCTACAAGTTGCCCCAGAAACATTTAGTTACGGTTGCATCTGGTCAAACCCCGGAGGCTGGAGTTGACTTTGTTTTTCTACCGTAACAAGAGTAACAAGAACAAGAACAAGAATAATCACCACCTAATTTA
>VCCN01006870.1:347281-360236 GCA_006491835.1 Architeuthis dux | reverse complement strand
CTCTCTCTCTCTCTCCATTGTCAGCTCTCACAAACAGTTCAATTCACTCGGATTTTCCATATATGTAACCTTGTATGAAAACGGCCACAGCAACAAAAAATTAACAAAACAGATATCTCTTACTCAAGTGTCTACGTTTTTCACCTGATAATAATTCAAGATCGCTCACAGCCCAAATATTATCTTTACAAAACCGTATCTTATATTTCAGTATTCAATAACTGGCAGTTTCTAAATTGTGACACTGACAAACCAATAAGCAGATATTGCTTTTATGTAGATTCATATAATGATTGGATATACTGTTTTTACTGAGTTGCTTTGATTTTCAGAAATCAAAAAGCATTAGAAATAATATTAATACGTTAGAGATCGTTACAAAACTATTAGTACATCGGGGGCCAGCAGGGGCTACCGTGCCCCACCCCCATCATGCTACATGTAGGGTACCAAAATGTTCCTTAGGATGTCCTCTTTCAGAAAAAGTTGGGAAGAACTACCTCATTTGCATAAAACAAAATGGCAGCCAGCACACACCAAACGAAAGAATTTCATATCTCTGCAGGAATCACTACTCATCTGAAAAGCAATTCTGCGAAATAAATCCAGTGATGAATATGAATCCTAGTTGACCCACTCGAACTCTTCAGTGAAAACTTTAAAAACAGGTGATATTCTGTATTGTCTATAACTTTGAGAAGAGTCATTGACATACCAACTTTTGTTCGGGTAATCCAATCTTTTTCCTATCTTTGATGTTAATACAACGTTTCGGCCGATTCATTCTACGGCCTTCTTCAGGTGTAATATGTAATGTTACGAAGAAGCCCGAAGAAGCCGAAACGTCGTGTGTGAACATCAAAGATGGGAAGAAGAAAATTGGTCGCCATTTTTTGCGTTTCTAATATTTGTTTAGGTTTGTAGAAATGATACACAGATCGGCAGTCGCTGCAGTTGCTATGTCTTATAAACAAATTACAGAAAGAGACATCGGAATAAAAAGCAACGAGTGTAGATTTTCTTTTCTTTTCTTTTGTCCTCTGAAGACAAAGAACAAAATCACCTTCTCGGCGTAAAATACAAATACGTTGACGCCCTTGAGGATTCATATTGGTGTGAACGTGCCAAATTTGTTGGTTGCTTTTTTTTCTCAATCAAGTACCATTCAGAACCGGGAACTTTTCATTTAGGAAGATCAGCAGAAAAAGAAGTTTCAGATTACCCGTGTCTTTCCGTTTATTTTTAAAAGTGAAAACGTTCATATGCCTATTTACAAGAATAAATTAATTCAGATTGTTTCCTTTCTTTTGCCGTTTAAGATATTACAAAGACATATTCAAAAGATTGAATATCGTCAATCACGTAAACATTCCCAGAAATTTACTATTAATAATCACCGGTTTGCAACTCGGGCGCGCCCATCTTTATATCAAGTGCACATGTGTAAATATATATATATATGAAAATCATTGTGAGGGTTATTTTACTGACCATCGGGTGGAACCAGTTTTTGTTCAGGGATCACTCTCTGAACAATGTTATTTTGTGGGTGGTCTTTGGGAAGGCGACACCAATTATGTCAGATTTACATTTACGTATGCAACTTGTGCAATTCAAACAATATATACCAATTGTTATATATGTGTGTGTGTGTGCGCTTGTGTGTGTGCGCTTGTGTGCATGCACTCGCGTGTGCAAGAACAGTTATTCCGAGTAAAAATCCTAGTTTTGTAAATAATATTTGAACAAATAAGAGATAAGAATCTCACCTTCTATAGTCTAAATGTTTTTGTATACCATCCGTTGTTTAACAAGGTTCATATCCTCATACGCATTTAACAACATCGCTGCTTGGATATCGTGGTTATATGAATATGTAACCTTGTATGAAATTAACAGTTTCCTTCTTTAAGTTTATTGTGGCACACACGCAGTTACCTGTTATTGCGTATGGAATAAAAGCGAGTAAGTATTATTTTATGATTGATTATGTATAAAAGACATAGAAAATGTCGATTATTCCCTTCAAATTTTGCTTTTGGGACCAGGACAGTGATCATTTGAAATCTACTTATTTTCAATTGGACAACGGGCAAATTTTCACATTTTAATCATATAAGTAAGAAAAACAATTGCATATGAATATCACTACCTTGGCCACACAAGCAAAGTTTCCAACATTATACGCCAACCAATAAAATGATAACAATCATAAAACTAATGGTCCTACCATCATCAAATTTCGGTCAAACATTTTATCACAAAATCTATGATCTTATAATATAGCATTTCATTTATGCTGGAATATCTATTTCTATTAAAAAGAACAGGCCCTGTCTCTCACTGTGTGCCCAACCACCTTAGAAATTGGCGCTGCGCAACCAAATTTCGTATGCATACTTAGTGAACCTAGGGGAAGAACTTGGACTATTTGGCTTTGAAAATATTTTTAAAAGTTCTATTTACATGTAACTATAATGCAAAACTGAACCCTTACTTTCCGTTCATTGGCGCAGCTTTGGCGCAGCTTTGGCGCAGCTCAACCAAATTTACCAACAGGGGAAGAAAGGGTTTTAGAGAGTAGGTTCTATTTACATCTAACTATAATGCTAAATTGAACCATAACTGTCCGTTCAATATACATATATACGTATACATACTAGTTGGAAACCGATAGGGAGGTTTTTCAGCTAGCCCCGGAGTGCTATGGAGCCTCTAGGAGGGGTCGGAGGGGTCGGGGGCCTCTGCAGGAACTAGCTGAACACCGCCCGAGAAATCGGTGTTCAGCTAGTATAACATCTGATTATTTAAAACATTTCAATGGATATGCAACCATTTAAAAAGAATCAATTTGAAGTAATAGGAGGATAAGAAAAAATGAATGTGAATGACCAGACACAAAGAAATGACATAGAGAGCAAACTATAACAAGTTGGGTCAAATAACGCTGTAGAAAACCAATATTATTTGCTGATAATATATTTTCTGGGTTTTTTTCTAATGACTTCAAGCAATCTATTGTCCATAGAAATTAAATTCCAAATTTCCTCAGACATGGCTCAAGAAGGAGTCTCTGGCATTAAAACAGAAAGTGGTATTTATGCTCGAAATTGCTCCAGCCCATAAAATAACACTTATTACCCAGGAGAGTTCAAATCTGTTGAACATGCAGGCCACACCATAAGTCAGTCATTTTTAACCCCAATTTAGATGAGTATCCAACGGTTGCAATAATAGCATGGGCTGGAGCATTGTCGAGTATAAATACCACTTTCTGTTTTAATACCAGAGACTCCTTCTTGAGCCATGTCTGAAGGTCGATGTAAATACCAACCTGATCGTAAGAAGAAAAGGCTTGATTTGAAACCAGAATGTTAATTCTTCAAGAAAACAGCATACTACTGGGTTGCAAAAGTCCAAGTTAATCCTTGACTTGATTGATGTATACACACAAAGAAAAATGTCAAAAGTGTATGCGGTAGATTTTCTTAAATTCCATTAAATCCAACGCATTATCTTTGCCGTGTTTTGAATTTTGACTAAAAGGTCACTTTTGATATGAAGAAGAAAAGGGACAGGGGCCCAAGAACCCCAAGCACGCCCCCACCACCAGTGCAGGCGCATGCTTGATAACAACCTAAAACTTTACCACTGAACTATACCTGCGAGTGTAATGGCGAAATCGGTCCCTTGTTACGAGAACAGTTAGGTGCCATTCGATAATTCTTTGTCTTGCATTGTGTTACCAGACGTGAACCGTTCAGTCAAACAGCGAAGACGAGGAAAATATTTGCAAATTGAATAATGCTAATTACGCTGTTCGATTGGCAAGAATCCCAAATATGCATCATTTCATAGCGAATCATTTCGAGCGAATCGCATTAGTTATTCAAGTTCCCTTTGCCTTCCTTGTGAGCTGACAATCCACTTACCTTAAAGCTTTCCAATTTAAGAAATATGTTTGTATTGTTGCTCCCATCTATCCAACGGGGACATTGCAGATTTTACCGGCACAAACCTGATTGTCACAAAGAAAGACGTTCTTTAGCTAGGGCTTGAATTCAACTTTTTTTTCTCACTAGGATTTTAAAGAAATAAATCCCACTATCACAATATCACCTAAGCTATTCACAGCGAGCCTTGGAAGCATCTTTCGGAAAACTGATTGAGAGGGAATGGGAATAAACATAGATGGTCGATGTAAAGCAATTTAAGATTTGCCGATGACATTTCTATGACGTCGGAAGAATTACAAAACATGTTAACCGATCTCAATAGGAATAGTAAAAAAAGTAGGCTTAAAGATGAACAGAACAAAGACAAAAGTAATGTTCAACGATAAAGTCCCCAAAAAGGTCATAAATATAGAAGGTGAGATTCTAGATGAGGTCGATGAATATATCTACTTAGGACAGGTAATAAAGCTAGTAAAAGACCATGACTGCGAAATAAAATGACGCATAACAATAGGTTGGAACGCATTTGGTATGAATAGAGACATTCTGAAGAGCAACTTACCAATGTGCCTAAAGCGTAAAGTATACAACGGCTGCATAATACCAGCCATGACTTATGGATGCTAACCATAGAAATTAACCAAACGAGCCGAAAACCAACCTAGAATAGCACAGAGAGCCATGGAAAGAGCAATGCTAGGGATAACTCTAAGAGATAGAAAAAGATCAACATGGATCAGAGAGAGGACTAGAGTGAAGGATATTATACAACTAATTAAGAAGCAAAAATGGAGATGGGCTGGCCACCTAGCAAGAAGACATGATAATAGATGGGAAAAGAGAATAACCGATTGGTGCCCATGGAACAGTAAACGAGGTAGGAAAAGACCAGACACAAGATGGAGGGACGTGATAGAAAAGTTTGCCGGCAAGACCTGGCAGAGGTTAGCTCAAGATAGGAAGTCATGGAAGTAGATAGGAAAGGCCTTTGTCCAGCAGTGAACTTATAACGGATGAAGAAGAAGAAGAAGAAGAAGAAGAAGAAGAAGAAGAAGAAGAAGAAGAAGAAGAAGAAGAATCTAGTGCTATAAAGAACATCGTAGCACGCAGCTTGAGCTTTATTTTTTTAAAATGTATTTAGTAAGGTTAATGCTCAACTTACGGACACTTTGACGAATCGTGAGAGATTTCGGTTGCAGCGTTCAGAGGTAGTGTTTTTTAATCAATGGATATTTTGTTACTGACTATTTAGACGTAACCGCGTAGAATAAGTCAGACTTTGAGTTTCGTGGTCGTACATAAGAAAGTAATTACTAAATGAAGAGCAGCTGTGTACAAACGCGTAGAGTCCATCTCCTTGTCAGGTGTTTCTACTCTACCTAAACAAGCAAACCTGTCAGCATATTCTTATACGCAATACACGTGGAAATTCATTAAATCGTTGAAGTTTCCCAGCAAGTTACATAAATAACAACTGCCACAGCGATTTAATTCATCCTATTTATAAACGCTGATTACAAAGGCATTTTCTCAGCCAATCACAATAATTAAAGCGTGTAACGGCTACCCTCTAATAAAATGATGCCACGTTTGTAAAGTACTTTAATAAGAGAGGAGGCAAAAAGACTGGCAGGCTGGGTAGGTATTTTAATAAAGTAATTAGAAAAAGAAAAAAAGCTGCCATTGCTTGCAAAGCGAAGACGAAGGGAAGGTGAAGGAAGATTGAGGGATCGAGGTTGCCAAATTAGCCATATTTCTGCTAGATCTGGCCGATTCTTCCCTGGAAATGGTGAAAGTCTAGCTCATTTTAGTCATTTTTAAAGAGAGTTTTAACTATAAATAAACCATACTTGGCAACATTGGGTGGGATAGAAAGGATTTCTTTTTTATTCTGTGTCAAATTTTGAGGACAATAGAGTTAAGTATTAAATTAACTTTTTTTAAATCAAGTTTAATATTTTGAACATAGTAAGATTTATAATCCATCACCAAAATTAAGTAAAAAAAACAAGAAAAAGAATCGATGTGTCCACCATCCTTACATCCATATCTGTAATTTCCGATTTCAAACGGATTCTAAACGAAGTAGTAGTAGCATTACTAGTTGTTGTAGTAGTAGCAGGAGGAGTAGGTGGTGGATGAGGAAGGTGATGATGGTTCAACCGAAGATCATGTCTAAATTTGATATCAACCCAACATGATCGGGACCGACCAACGTTGAAATGCGTGGACATCTAAAAAAAAAGCCATTTTAGCCATTCTTCGGCTAGATGCGGCTGATTTCCCCCCAATTTAGCTGATAAAAATCTATAATATCCGAAAAGCTGGCTATTTAAAAAAAAACAATTAGTAAATTAAAGTAAGAGTACAATTTTTATCGATAATTTATTCTGGAGTTTAGTGTATGGTTATTTTATTTGATAAGTGGTCTTTAAATGAGTATATATAACATTTTTAGCTATAAAGCTAGCTGGAAATTGAAAGGTTTTGAAGGACAGTTTTAGCAATTAATAACAAACGATACTCGGCAAGACCGTAAAAAATCAAACGCTTGATACGTCATCTATTGATCAGATTAGATGTTTTTTTAATGGCATCACCTATTCTCTTCTTGACATTATAGCATACCCTCTTCCTTCCTCTTTCTGTTGTTTACATAAACGGAACTGAGCGACAGACAGACCGACCGAAAGCCGTCTAATAGAGGTGTGTTGGATACATCTAAAAAAGTGTTAGGCTTTTCTAGTCATGAACTCTCAGCCGTTTGAACTAACAATGTATGTATTTATTAAGCTTAGCTTAATCTAATACAAGCCCAAATCCCTGAAATACCCGGTGTGGATCAAACTTACTACAGTAGTAATGGTATCCGAGATTAGCTTGCTAACCACTGTTCTGCGACGTAGCGCTCATCAACGAGCAATACTGTATCTAGAAATTCCTCGATTACATCGGCTTTTGCGACAGGCATCAGGGCGTGCCTCTGAATTTTGACTCATAGTAAGATGTTTTTTCTTTTTGTCATTCACAAAATTTGTATATGTTTTTGTTTTTTTTCGCTCTGGGTGCAAAGAGTCCATTCTTATTCTTACGGAAACTAATTTATAATTATAATCTTGATCATTCCAGGCACCAAAGTCACAGATTTCATTGCACTAAAAGTGGTAGGGTCAGGACGATTCCCTGGTATATGTGGCATGCCAAAAACTGAGGGAACTATACAATTTTTGTCTCTTCCCAATGTGCTATGTTGTGTGAGGACCCACATTAAAAAAAGGCCCTGTGCCACACTCGCCCTTGGAAAGGCCTATAAATACCCAGTAGCTTCACTGACTGCCCTAAACTGCGGATATTTCTTTAATACATGTTATCAGCCATTGGCTTCCTCTTTCTTAACACACACACACACTCTCTCGGCTTTTCTATACTCACCTCAAAGCCTCACACTGAATTTATTCATTTTCCCTATTCGACATAAACCTTTTTAGACTTAAATTCTCTCTTCGTTGTTCTTGTTACTCTATTCTTTCCTCACCCCTCGTCTCTTTTTATCCCCCCCTCTCTCATTCTTTCAAGTTCACTCTCAAACACACACAACGCTCATTTTCCCACCCCTTTTACATCCCATTACTGATCCCTAAAAGAATTACCCTTATTTTTCATACTCTCCTTTTTTTGCTTTTTTTTATTCTTCACACCTCGCTTATTTCTCCCATTTTCTCACCATTGCCAAATAATAGTAATGACCACAACCGACCACAATGGCCCAAAACATTAGACGCAAAGCAGCAACATGACACTTCTATCTAATCAATATACGGACAGTATTAATCTTAACGAAGCTGACGTGTTTTTAAGTGAAGTGGCCGGGGACAGCCGATGCGCAGAGACGGTGCAGTAACAGCGACGACGACGACTACAATGTAAGTAACAAAACAAAACCAAATGGAAAAAAACAAACAATGTATCAAACACTCTTCAGATATTAGATGATGAATAATTAATTGGCCACATTCCATTTGAATGTCACTGCTAAGTTTCCAGGGAATAAAATCACTTCTGACCTTTGACGAATCCGACTTTTTTATCAGCTCTTCTCTTTCCGAGTATGTTTAGCCATCGATGGCGATGGATTAGATTTTATGCTGTGCGTGTGTGCACGCACGAATGAATGAATGAATTAGAGAGAGATGGGGGAGGGTGATTAATTTACAGAGAAGAAAAGGAGAAAATGAAAGGGAGAGAGAAAGAGAAAGAGATCGGGGAATGAAAGTGAGTGAGACATGCATAGATATGCTCTCTGCGTGGGTGTACGTGTGTGTGTGTGTACATTTATCTGATCTTACACACTCATATGCCTACTTGGTGGTCAAGGTAGTTGCATATTTATTAAGCTTAGCAAAAAGGTCGAATTGGGGATTGAAAAAAAATCAGCATTTGAAATCTTAGTTTTTACCTGAACTAAGATCGGAACGTGTGAATGGAGGGGCCGACCAAGTGTAGGATAAAAGACCCTGTCTATCATCTGATCTTCGTTAGTTCAGTGGTAGAACAGCACCGCGTATAGGTGGCTTCCAAGGTGGACGCGGGTTCGATCCCCGCACGAAGTTCGTTTCTTTATTCACATTTACGATTTGGGACGCTCGTTTAGTAGTCGCTCACACCGACTCCGGGCAAATATAGGCTCTCACTAATAAGTGTCAGAGAGAGGGGGGGTGCTGGTGGATGGGAGATCTGTTTGGTATTTGATGTATATATTTAAATGTGCACATGAGCGCCAGTACACAAGGGGGGGGGAGCACGAATTCGTCTAGATATGTAAGGGTGTGTCTAAGGTTTCATATCTATTATACATATATATAGAGAGAGATATCCGTGCCGGTGCGTTCATGCATTTCTGAATATGGGCATCCGCATAAAATGACACAGACATTCACATTCACTTCTGTTGAAAGTGAAATCGTGAGTTAAACAAAACCAAAAGTATGCGGACGAAATTCCCATTTGATTTTTCGATCGCACACACGCAAAAAGATATTCTTTATTTCACATCTATGCTGTATGCTATACAATGCTTCTTCATCCAAGATATTTCTAATACATTTCAGGGATTTAAAGAGAAAGGTATCAAGCCGTTATGGATTGTTTATTTTACGGTTAATTCTTACTAACATATAGATATACATATCTATTGTCTACCCAAAAGCTTTGTTTGAAGGTATCGCGATTTTAATCAAGCATTTTCCTTATAAAGCCATTTATAGCAGAATAGAAACAGCTTCGCGATATTAACGCATTCCTCATAACTATGAGCTGTTTTGTATTCAGTTTTGTATTCAGCAACGCAGAAAGCAGTATCAAAATTTTTAAAATAATACAACTTCTTTTGTCAATCAAAAGAGATTTAAGTTGCATATAAATAAATAAAAATTACTTATCTTGTCGGAAAACTTATTCGAAATGTTTCTTCCAAAACTAAGTAATTGAGCAAACAATTGGAATTTATATCTACAGATGCACAATCTGTTTTCCGAAACCCTTTAGACCAGACACTTTTCGGAATTCGGATTTTGGAATGGTACTGTATCGATAATGGTAGATGCTTCCTTTTCTGCTTCTCACCATTATCCATACGGGAATCTGCAGAAGTTTTTAATATTTCCACAGTCTTCAAAGTAAAACAATCGCCAAAAAATAAACATAATAAGAATAGCAGAGGCACGTCTGACTAGTAGGACCACTGAGATATGGCGTAGGTTGAACCAAGGTTGTCTCGAAATAAAAACGTCCGCAATGCTCCACAAGGCCTGATAGAGCACAGCGGAAGTAAACGAGACGGTCATGTTGGAGCGTGGGTCACGTCGGGTCATGTTTGGCGCCAAACGCGAGCTTTGGTGTGCAGACGACATCCATGGGAAAATGTTCGGTTTTCGGAGCTTTTTCGTTTTCAGAATTTCGGATAAGAAATGTTGTACCTGTAATACTCTACGAACTTCTGAGGTCAAGACTTGCTATTATTATTAATTTTTGACTAGTCTGTTTTTCTATTTTATTTCTGTTGCTTTTTATCGCAATTTTCAAGTCATTATTCTAGGACCATTAAGTAGGCAGCATGGATCGGAGGCTTATTCTTTATTTTCCATCCATGCTGCTTACTTGACTAGTCTAAAGATTGGGTTTTCTACACATCTATCTATCAAGTCGAAGGATCGAAATAAGCTCCAAGTTTAGAATGATTTAAGATGTGCTCCCTCACTAATAGACCCACAAATCGAAGAACTAGTAGCAAACAAACAAGAACATAAATCATATTGATGTGTATACCAGTTACGATAGCAGAATTCTTCTTCTTTTTTGTAATAAATCGGAATTTCAAAAGATGTGTTCTAATTATTTTCGCTTGCTTTCTTTGAGTAACAAATACACGGCAGCAGTTGTACAATTAAAAAATTAAACTAATTCTTAGTATGAAGCTGTCTAATTATACATAAAACAAATTTATTATTTGAAATTATTCTTTGTTGCAACTTAATAAATGGACGGGGGGAATATTAGTAATCTTATTGACAAAAGTGGGGAATGGCTCGAAAAGGTTGGGAACCTCTGCTCTATACTAACAATCAAGGAATACGATAAAAAGAATTAAATTAAGATGAAAGAAATATTAGTTAGAAATTAACAATAATCAGCAATGCGTCTTCATCCTAGATATTCGGTTATTACCATTAAACCGTTTTGAAATAACATAACTCTTGATTAATATGAAATTCAAAAGGAATGAGCAAAGGCAATTGAGAAATACAGAAGCGAGACCAGTTCCACCGAATCAGTTATCTTAGCTGGGGCGAAAAAATCTGGCCGTTAAAATAATAGTGTATTATTATTAACCAGTACATTTCTCCGTTTTTTGTTTTTCTTTTGTTAAATAATTAGTATAATCATTATTATTTTAAAATATTTTTGATACTTTTTATCTTCGTCTTAAATTTTATTAGTTGCTTTTTATCTCGAACCCATATCCCCTAGCCAGGAGGAAGCACTGCTTAGCCCGGTCTGCTTTACCAATTAAGCCACCGAACCTAACTGGGAGCAGAAGCTCGAAATAACATACTCTTCTTTCCGATCGTTTGTTTACATTTCTGTTAGTCACAATATTTAATACATTTCTCCGTTTTTTATTTTTTTTTATTTTGTTAGATAAAGTGCTTCCCCTGGCTTATTCTTTATTTTTTTATCAACGCTATTTGCTGACTGGCGGAGGGTAATCGGCCTGAGCAAATGTTGCGATAAAAAGCAACTAATAAAATTTAAAGATCAAGGTAAAAAAAAGTAGTCAAGAATGTGTTAAATAATAATGATTTATTATTAACCAAGTCTAAAATTTGAATTCCCTTTAATATGAATTTTGAGCAGCACATTTCCAGCTCAGCAATTGAAATGGAACTTTACATCTTTTAAGCACCAGTCTACTACTTTAATCATTGATTTATCCTACGAATTCAATATTTTATGATTGTTTATAGGAGTTTCCAAATCAGTATCAGTCTCCTTTTGGAGGAATTCGTTATCAGTTGCACAATCATTGCTCGTCATTAGAAACACCTCTTGACTGCTTATCAACAGCTTTATTACCGAGCCGTCCCAGCAAGTGACATCTACAGCCTAAGAAATGTAAACTCTTTTGCTTCTATTGGTCACTTGTCTCTCAATATCGATAGCTATTTTAGTTTATTATCATGTGTTCATAAATGTCCTAAGTCATAGTATGTCAACGGAGCAACATGACCCAACCGTTGGAGCGTTCCAGCGATATAACGCTCAGAATTTATATTCAACTGATTGGAATAAAATAAGATGCAAGAGAGATAACTCATGTGGTACTAAAAGACAAACAGGATACAGAGAACGGAGAACTTAAAATGCAAAGCAGTAAAAGCACTTTCTATTTATTTATTAAAGATTCGCTGTTTTGGTTTTATTGAATAAATTACCTTTGTCAAGCGTGCGACAGACTGTCACGAATAAATTAAGTATTTGGTTTTCATATTTGGTCGCCATTTTATTCCTTGCTTCTATGACATGTTGGGCTATTACACATGCTCTACTTTAAGAGCAAATGGATGCATATTTGAAAGAATGTAGTGAAAATGTGTGTGTGTAAATACACACACAAGACTTGTGTGTGAGTACAACACACGCACAAATCTTGTGCGTGAGTACAACACACACACATACAAGGGTGAATTGGAATGATGGTTAAATCTAAACTATACATAGATATAAGATTATCTGGGAGATTCTAGCAGCTAAATGCTTGCAACATCTTTTAGAGATTCAAATTGGGGTGTAAAGTTGCAATTTGGATTGTTACGATGGTATTTCATTTATTATTGATTCTTCCAGTGGGATCTGGATGTAATGATCCATTTCTTGACTTAATGCAACACTTGGGGGGGGGGGACTAGGAAGATATGGTAAACTGTGAATATCTTTATATAAAATACTTTCTGACAAGCGAATAAAGATACAAAACTAAATTATAGCATTTGTTTAAAAAAAAAAGCCTGTTAAGGTCCGTTGTTGAACATCGGTCTTCCGCGTGTAAGTGTAAGACATGGGGGTTGGTGGGTCTTACCTTGCTACGCCGGCCCATGACGTGTTGGCAGGGGGGGGGCGAGAAGAGATGGATTAACCGCTCGGCCATCTCGCACCTCGTTATAACATTTACTTCGTATACATCAGTAGTAAAGTCATTTCTCGGCAGTGTATCCGCCTTTTAATCGAACTGTTTCCAACCCAACATCTTAAGCTGATACATTGAACAACAGTAGTAGTAGTAGTAGTATTTCTTCACCTCAATTGAGACTGTTCGCAGGTCTGGGCGATTGAATCATACAGCATAAGTCGGAACAGGTACATAGGTTCTTATTTAGCGTCAGTTAGAATATAGCATCTATTTTACCTTTGTATTCGCCTTCCAAATAACGGGAAGAGATGCC
>VCCN01006870.1:252938-272406 GCA_006491835.1 Architeuthis dux | reverse complement strand
TTCTGTTTACCCCATCACACTCAGATTTTACACCGGAAGAAGTCTGAAGAATGGATCAGCCGAACCGTCTTGTTTACGACACAAACAGCAAGAAGGAGTTCAATCATCCGAAGAACAATATATATATTATATGCATAAAAGACATGAGAAGAAAAAAAAGCAATTGCTATTGTGGTTGTAGTGGCATCTTGTCAGTATGTTTTGTGAGGATTGATCTCTAGCAAAGGAAGAGGAGGAGGAAGAGATGTAAAAAGAAAAGAAAAGTTATGAGAAAGAAAAGGAAAGTCAATGTATATGAAGGTGGATAAGGAGGGATTGTTGGTAATGCCAGATGATATGACATCTTCATCAATATCTGGGAGAAATCAATGATGGGCATAAACAAGACCAATGGGTGGATTACTCTTGGATATTAACTCCAAGTGCCAAAATCAATCGGCCCAACATTGTGAACAATTAAACAGCAAATTCAATCTGACAACCACCTCTGGTGGCTCCAATAAAAACTTTTACAAAACAAGAAGCAGCATTTTGTAATGCATCTAATCCAACATACACAATTAGAAACTTACCCCCCAGGAGAATGCTTAAAAGTTAAAACAAGAAAAATGGGCTTAAATCTTCTTTTTTTTTTTTTTGGTATAAAAGAGAAAAATACCACTGTGAATATAATCCTTAAAGACGATTTCAAATGACTGCAAAGTAGGCTTTTGTAAAACACAAGCTCTTTCGATCATTTTACTGAAAATGGATCAAAATCTTGGAAATAGTTTTACTAAGAGCTAACAGAGACAGGAATCAGTCAGAAGCCAATAAGAAATTGGCATTAATGCCTAAAGATTTTTTACTTTTGCAGCGCTTAATGCTATTGATGTATTGCAAAAGAAATAAAATAAAAACTGTAAGGTGGAGAAGAGTGACAAGTGCAACTCAAATGAATGATTTTAAAATTGTGAACGTAGCAATTTTCCTTTCATCAAAAATCATATGGAGCAACCTTTTATTCAACAAAATCTACAATGTGATATGTAATATGAGCAGAAAAAGATACAAGAATTAAAAAGAAGAAGAATGTCAAGTACTGTTGTGAAACAAAATTCTTGTCAAGTATAATTTGAACCACTCTATCATAGAAATTTTAATCTCAAATTATTCATCAATATAACAAATATAAACCATGTTTTTGGCATGTCAAAAACTATACAAATTATAGCACAGAAAACATCACTATTTTTTGTGTTGACAACTTACAGAACAATAAAAATGGAAAACCTTACGATAAGAAAGGGCATATACTTGCTTGTATTCTTTAACACAAACAGATTTTGATAAAATATGTCACTTCAGAATACGTTCGGTTGTAAAGGTTACTCATTACAGATCAATACATGCGGAACAATGCTCTATGATCGGGTTGTAGATCAAAACTGAACTAAAACTATTTAGAATTATTTATACATTTAATTAATAATCACATGCATCAATTAAGAAACTTGCCATAAAACCATTTTGCTTAAAGGCTTCTCAATGTCACATGATCCAACATAAAAACGTTTTTCATTTGTACGCATATTGCAAGCAACCAAAATAGATCCTGTACATCTCTACATACTTAGTATTTATTATTTATGAATAATTGCAAAAGAAGGACATTTTTAATTGATATTTATATTATTTTTTCAATCAAAAGAGAGACTGCTAATTTAATATAAATGTATAGCAACATTGGGCAGAAATCAAGCTTTTGTAAACACTTAGCCTCATAAGCAGTTTATTTTTATTTTGTTCTATCATTCACAGACCTCATAATACATTGAATTATTACAATATTATAAAATGTTCACAGTATAAAAACCTGTTTAACAATAACTGGTTTGGATTATATATAATTACACAAAATGAATAATAGATTTATATCATAAGTCTTACAAAATCTTGTAATTTAAAAAGAATTTAATTTAAAGCAATTTTCTAATACAACTGATTAATATTTGTTCATGTAGCAGTCACATATGTTAATAAATGTCATTTTTAAGAAAAGGGTTATTTTTCCTTCATGGATTCATCTTAAATTCTAAGATCCTTCATAAAAGGATGTGATGGATCAAAATTGCAAATTTGGCCAATATTATTATTTGAAAAACTGAATAAGATGACTGGCATTCAGAAAAAGAATGGCAGAAATGAAATCAATTGAGAATACAATAAGAAATCAGTAATACATTAATCTAGAAGGATAAAAAGATCTTAATGGGTAAATTCTCATTTTTTACTCACTTTCCAAAGATAATGTATTACTGCAACAATTATCTTTATCTTTGACGGGTTTTTTTCATATTCAATTGATATTTTCACCCAATGATTTTCTAATATTATATTCAACATTCATTTTAAATATAAAAATGAATTTAAATTATTAATGATAGAAAGCTCAGTATGATCTTTTGAAGAGTTCTATCTTTTCTTAAATGTTTTATTAGTTCAGAAGTTGGAAGAGCTGATAATTATTATCTGATTATATAATTCCAAAATACCTTTTAAAATTTCTCAAGTCAGCAAATTCTAGGAAAAATCCACCCAGCAAGATTTTGTCAGTGAATACAAAAAAACAACATTGAAAACTGACATATTTGTCCAAAATCTTAAGTTGTTAAATTGTAATATTCTTTCCCCTTTTCAACACTAGGATAGGAACTGTCACAATCTTTGCTTTTCTAGCCAATTACTCCCTGCCTCACCCATCCAAGATCCATTCCTTAGCCTTTAAGTGAATTTTAAGTGGTTCAGAGAGTTTGTCATATTGTGATGGTGCTTTTTTGCTGACTTGTTCAGTTTCCATTTGATGTAATAATTTACATAATCTTTTTAATCAATCATTAAATGAAAATATTTTCTATACTTCATGTACTCGGAATGTATAGTTATGAAAATTAATGGACACTGATAAATAGTTTACATTTTTTATAAAGATTTTTTATAATGATTCCTTTAGGCAAATCAAAGAAAATTCATAAATTACCCAACTGATGAAATGGTTTTGCTAAGTCACATCAAGTTTTCATAAATAACCTTTCAACAGGTAAGCAAGTCAGTAAGCCAAGTTGATCGGCTAGGAAAGATTCTAAATAGACAAGGGTATATAGAATACCAGGTGATAATAAATGTTGACTTAGGAAAGCAATGAAGGCAATCCAATCTGCCAATGAGTAGATAATGGAGATTAATGGATTAGCCTCCATTTACTTTACAGTTATGGTAGCAGATGCTGAGACATTAGCAAAAAAACACATTTGGGGTTGAAATAAAACACTAGAACATTAGTTTCATTAGACAGCCTGCAAAACAAGGCTAACACATTTGTACAAGAAATCAAAGCTGCTTTTACAAACAATTATTTTCAGGTTGCAAATTAGGGAAAATTGTTTTTAACACCGTTTCATTAAATAAATTCTATTAATAAAACTGAGTCTATGTAAAGCAAGTAATGTAAAGAGAATCGTAACCCAACCTTTGTAAATATTATGAAAAGTATAAAACTGTTTAAAATCAAATGTGACAGTTCATGCCTTTAGATGTCATTTGAAACATTTATTACTACTACTAATAAAATTTATACTCAAGACAATGCCTTATTTTTAGATACGCGAGCATCTCTAGTACTGATTGCTGTCACTGAATGACTGACAGGCTACTAACTGACTGGCAGACATACTGAAAAACTTCTACTATCTCGTTTCCTCCCACTCTTATATATGTCTGAAAGTGCAAGGGAGAGAACTCGCACATCTATGGTCTGACTTTCAGGCTTGTTTTTAAACATACTAATTTCAAAATGAAACTTTAAATCGATAATGAAGCAACAAGTTTTGTCTAAAAGATATGATTATTCAAAATAGTTTTTTACCATCTGCAAATTATAAACAGATTGGAGTCATTTTCTAGATAATATATTTGTTTTCAATTTCTAGTAAAAATAAATTCAGTATTATATAAAGTAATTAAGAAATAATTTAGGTTCATAAAGCAAAAATGGAAACAATATAAAAACATAAACTAAAACATTTGAAAAAAAAAACGAATAACACTATAGGAATTTTGACAAATTAATGCAAGTAATAAATTTGAAAAATAGAGTTGAGTAGAAATATTTGATTGAAACAAAGTTGTTATAATTATAGATGTACCAGAATATCAATCCTGGTCAGATATCTGGCATGGTCACATGGTCGCAGTGATAGTTTTTTGTGAATCCAGCGCCAGATATCCGACTGGATTGATATTCCAGTACACCACTAGTTATAATCATATATTTTCCTTTTTAAATGAATATTTCCTCAGTAACATATGGACCAAGTAAAGATGTTAAATCTATTCAGATTTTTAAGATACCTTAGCAGTCACGTCTATGATACATATACTAATAAAGTTGTAGTGCAATCATATTAAACTGTCAATTTATAGTTAAAAAATGAACAGATTTTAAAAGATTTTCAGATTATATTTCACAAAATCTGCTTAATTAGATGTAAAACAATAAGTCAATTCTGATTATTCTTATGTAATGAAGAATCATTAGACACCAAAGATCAATTGGAGACAAAATTCTTGATTTTAGCTTCTGTTTGTCAGTACTTTCCATAAAACTACAAATTTGCTGTTGACTTTAGAAACACAAAATCCCTCAGCCAAAACAGCAGTGAAAAAGAAAAAAACAAATCCATTATTCTCAGGTAATGAGAATCATGTTTGGGACACCCCAAATACCTTAAGTGGCCAAGGTGGGGGCCAAGCACCGGAGAACTCCTAGAAAACCCATCTATGTTTCTCTTCATCCTTTCCATTTGACCTTTCTTTACTAGTGCAGGCTAACACAACAAGGACTACCGTTTTCTGAGACAGTAGAACAAAGTAGGTACGGAGGAAAGGAAGTGGGGGGGTGGAGAGAGAAAGACAAGGGGATGATGCCCGATGGAAGGCAAGGCTGGTTCTAATTTGTCTCCACAACAAATGCGGCTGAGGTGAAACAGTGCAACAGCAAGAATACCATAACCAGATGATAAAGACCATGTTTTGGAAATAAATAAGCCTGTGTCCATTGCATCCACACATAAAAAAAACCTTCACAGTTCAACAAAGGAATTGAGTACTATCAATTGTATTTCTTGAAGTCATTCCATTGAGTACAAGGCATGTCGGAGTTTAATGTAACCTACTCTACTACCAGATATTTTAACAAATTAAAAATACCTCCAATTTAAAATTAGAAAAATGACCGAGACAACATCGAAAATGTCACAATATGTGCATCCATGTTATCAAAGAGTGTCTCTTAATAAAACCAACTTTTTTGCAGCTGAATGTGTTGGTCCGATATAGGAAGGTTGCATACTACGCTTGATAGAACCTACCTGTATTGACAATCGTGCAAGTGGTCTTCTCGGATTTTCCTGAAGTTTTCCACACAAGCTGTGCACAAACATATTTGCCCCTTTTTGTGGAAGAAATGGATTGTGTGTGCCACATTCAGAGAAGCACACTGGTTGAAAAAGCTTGAATTTTTCTGAATAGATGGATTTGGTAAATGGCCAGGAAATTCACCTGACCCAAGGCTAACCATATTTATGCTACGCCTTGACCTGACCTCAACACCACCCTAGTATCTTGCTGCCATTAAAAAGGAGTGTGTTGAAAACGTCCCCTTGGACTTTTCCAAAAGAATAGCAGCACTCCCCGACAATATTTGAGTGATTGTCTTTTAATTCCTCCAAAACTTTGCCAAACAACAAATGTCCAGAAAACTTCTTCACCATTTTAAACCTAAGTTGGATTTCATGAAGGCTTCTAGCGGAAAATCAATTAAAAATATTGATAGATTGATTTGTGTTGCTTCTAAAAAAGGGTTTTATCAAGACGCACCTTTACATACAATAAATAATAAATAATATAATAAGCTCAAGAAATTGTGAAGCATTAATGATGCAGATAGACGGATTTAGAACACGAAAAGAATAATTTCAAAGCATTGTTATTTGATCTGCTTATATTCAGTTATTCAAACAAAATTTGAAAAATAAAATAAAGTTTGAAAAGCATCCCTATCATATTGATATAGCATAGCTAACTACTTCTTTAAGGCATGTCATTATTTCTTTCATTATTTAATATAAAAATTCATTGTGTTTGGGTCAAAAGTGAAAGATCCATGTCCTGTAAAATATGCATGAGTATATAAATGCTTTGTAAAGTGGCATCGCAATAAAAGTCTTAACAACAAAAGGACAAGTGACAAGTCAGATAGAAGAGAGAGGAGAAGCAAAACTGGTGTAGATATTTCATCTGAAAGGTGTCAGCGCTGAGAGTCATAATATGAGGCTTGTGATTTATTAAGATGCATCACTTAAAAATATTCAGCTTTCCAATGAATCTGTCCATCAAGATTTTGAAGTGGAAAATAATTAATCAACAAATGCTGAAGGGGCTAAAATAAAAATGGAGAAAAGAAATAAGGGGAAGTGAAAAATGAGTATAATGAAGATGTGGATCAGGAAAATATTGGCAAGTGGTAAAAAAATGGAAACCCTGAATTAATAAGCTGGTTATTTGGTCAGGAATGATATATTAATTCAAGACTGCAGGCGGGCAAAGGGCATTAAAGGTGGTCTTTTAAGATATAATGCTACTGTCATAAAGTCCCCATTTCTTCCTCTTCATAAAGATGGAGGCAGAAATTAGAGAGGCTGTTGGAGGGTGGGGGGATAGTAAGATAGAGGGAGAAAGAAAAGAGTAACGACAAAAAAAAAAGAAAAAGAAATGGAAGATAGAAGAGTAAAGACAACAAAAAAGAGGAGAATAAGAATCTTTTTCTACAACTTAGCCATCATTAGTAGTGTATTATGCAATGCAGTGTAATTTTAACAGCATATTGAGTCTGTTGATAAAAACCTTATATTTGCAAAAGGGCTATTGGATACAAAGGTTAATAAAAAATTATTAGGATATTTTTTTATTTATTTCACAATTATATCATAACTAAACTTTCTTAAAATAAAAAAAAAATTAAAAATATTTGTCCAAAGTTAACTGCACAGATTTTGATTTTTTTTCTCATACAACTTCCTATAGTCAGCGATCACATTCCATCCTTCTTTCCATGTTAAGATCAACATTGAGATTTTTTTTATCTCATGGTAACTGAACTCAAGTTTTCCAGAAATTTCCAGAAAGATCTCACGGTAACTCAATAGTTACCCACATAATACAGGAAATGGTAGCAGTTTTCCAAATCGCAGTAAATGAATTGCGTGTTGATTTAAGTAGCGTATAGCGAGTTAGCTTGTACTTATTATTTTCCACAATAAACAATTTATAAATGGTTTTATCCTAAATTTCTTAAAAATAATCAAAAGTAAAAACAGAATGAATTTTGTAGAATTTCTGCCCACCTTTCTGAGAATAGAAAGGAAAAAAAGATTCAAATTCTGACAATTATTCTAAGCAACGAATTTCTGCATTTGAATCCCAGCCCCAAAGAGACACCTGCTCTTTTCATCCTCTGGGACAATTCTTATAGTCTACATTCACAAAATTAGCTCTGCCCAATTCCTATTCACTCTAACCTCTATGAATTGCATATACTCCTCCTCCTTCTGTCATGCTGCCCTTCCCCAGCATAAACCAGAAAGTACAGAGAGCCATTCAGTAGCTGAACACAATAGAGACCCCGAGTATGGTCCTTTCTTTGTTAGAAGACATATGGATTGCATTCATACCCAAAGTTAAAAATCATTAAAGAGGAGGTATGGAAAAAATTAGCTACCCTTTATCAAGTTGTTTTTACTGCCCCCAGGGAGAGTCCAAGAGATGACTTGAGCTGGCTCTATCCAAACAGTGGGGGCATTAGATCCCTGGCTGTTTCGAAAGAAAACAATGCAGCCAGAGGCGCTATCCAAACAGCCAACCCACCGACTGACCAAAGAACAGACAACATATTATTACAAATGAAAATTATTAGAGAAAGTATTTCCAAGGGGAAAAAATCAACAGGAGGAAGCTGATTTTACAAGAACGAAATCGCCAGAGTTTTTCTGCAGAGAAAAGCTAAACAGTACACTGGAAACCTTGACACACTGTATTTCACAGGATAAAGGATTTACTCGGAATTGATATGTAAGTTGCTAAATTCATTTGGGGGTGCGCACACGCTGATTTATAATCAATGTTAGAAGCGGTGAATGCAAGTGAAAAAATTACCTTTCTACCATTAATTACAGCAATTTTAAGACATCGACATTTGTGTGGATCACACAATGTCCAACATTAGCTATTTTCATTGCATAGTGAAGTTAGCAATGAATATACAGAGGTTCTCCTTATGAACTTTTAGAAAAGATGTGAAGCACAGTAATTACATTCCCCAATTGTATTATGGTGTCAAAAAGACTAAAATGTTTTAAAGATGTTAAAAAATTTCATTTTGAAGTAACACTTGAGTGAATTATTACAGATGAGTGTAATTATGTTAACAATCAATGAAATCAATCTACTTCATCAACCTTTCTTCATGTCAATGAAAGTTAAATTACAAATGATAAAACACTATCCCAACAGTAGCAAAACAGAATTATAACCATTCCAATAGCAAAGTTCCTATCTATTATTAACTCTTAGGTAGTATTAATTTTGGCAGTTTAATTTACTTTTAAACATTCTTTATCAAGAAATTCATAATCATTTTAGTCAATTCCTTGATTTTAATTAAAATTCAAAAAGACCAATTTAATTTTACCTTGTGTTTAAGTTTTTCAATGAATTTTTCCTAAGATTTAATCATTTCTCATGCCTTAGTTTAAATAAATTCTTTGTTAACAGAGAATATTAGTCATCTTTACTTTCTCTGTAACTTAAATGTGAGTTAACCATAACATTTTTTCAAGATGTTTAAATATCAAAAATTCTAATTACAAAATGACTAACAATAGATTGATTTTAGGTTGTGCCTCCTGTTTTCACATTAAGGTTTGTATACTAGTTAGTTTAATTCTATTTAAGGGAGCTTCATCCACAAAAGTTATGGAAAGATTTTTGTAATAGTTTCAAGTGTTAGGGTTTGCAGTAAATGTCACATCAATAGTCCAATGAAAATTTATAGTAATCATTTCCAGTGATAAAGTTACTTGTCAAAGACTTAACTACAATATAAAAAGTAGGAAAGATGTGTATTTAACCAGTCTGGATTTTAGAAAAGAAGCAAATAGCAAGTACATTTGTATGATTTACCTCTGCCAATGAAGTTGGAAGAGGTTTATATATACACTTATGTCTGTCAGTCTGTTTGTCCACACAATATCTACAAAAGTTCTCAATGAAGTTTTCTGGAAGAGTTAAATTATAGAGTGGATCCAGGAATCGTTTTTCCAATTGTGAGGTATTTTTTCATACATTTATGTATTCAATCAATGAATTCTAATGACATTTTGTCAAAGGGTAGGCCATGGGCTAAGGAAGAATTGATTAAATTTTAGGGCAGATCCGGTATTTTTTACAGATACCTCCCCATCATCGTAACTATTGGTGAACTGATTTTCATTCAGTTTTTAATGACAATGGTGTTGGCAAAGATATGTGTGCATTGAGTGCTTTCTAGTTTTAAAATCAATTATATTGAAAAGAAACTTATTGGAGTTAGTACAAGGTTCTTAATGGTTAAAACTTTTAAAATAGTATGGAAATTGTCATAGGATATTGAAATTATTATAGTGAATGTTATCTTGTTTTAGGGTGATAGCTTAATTAGAAGACTGACAATTTTAACACACAACACACACGTGTGTGTGTGTGTGTATATATATAAATATATATGTACACACAATTTGCTTTTGTCTAGAAGAGAAAGAGGCAAAATAAAACTGAGCTTACAAACCGATGCACAGAAATAAATATCAAATATCAAAGCCTTCTTACTATTCTCTATTTGCATTTAACTGTTTGTAAAATAAAGAAAATCTTTTGACAAACTGATTCTGACATTACTTCATTATATTTAACAATTCATTGACTAGAACTTTCAATCTGTTCCACAAGCAACAGAAAAATGTATGAAGCCCACTTGACCATGAAAATTGGGTTGGTCACACAAGGGGTATATCAATGAACATCTAATGTAGCAACATGCCTGATATTGTAAAAAGTAAGGTGTCATAGTCTACAGTGAGTCACAGAAAATGCACATTACAATAATAAAATATCCCAAAGGAAACTAGGCAAAAAGAAAAATCAGCTTATATATATCATATCTAATTAACTGAAACACTGATAAGTGGTTGAAGTGGGTAAAAAGTAGTCGGTGAACAAGAAGGATAGTTTGGTTTGAGGAACTGGAGATTTATAGATGGAAGCAACTCAATAGAATGCTCCAAAGAACATTTCACATTTTATAAAAGATATTCAACACTTGAAAGACATTAGCTAATGATGCATAATATTATATCTAACAAAGATAACCTCTTAATTGAAGTTAAAAGAGAAGAGCTTCTTAGGTGTTATATTATGAAAAGGTCTGTTTTATTATTATTTTTCTAGTAATTTGAGTGTTAAAAAATGTACTCAACTAATCACATAACCAAATGAAAAATAAAAGTTGAAGTATTTCCTTTTGACTAAAGTAGAATATAAAATAATGCAGCTGTTGCGATATTTGTAGTAGTTTTGTAAAATACTTTTTAAGTTTTGCGACTAACATTTACCTTTGGTAAATGTTCTTTTAAAAAATATTTCTTCATATAAACAGCTTAATAATTTCAGTAAAAGTTTTTAATTTTTTTTTCCACCAAAAAGTTGAAATTAAAAAAATCCTAATTAAGTGAGCAGACAGGATATGATTTAGTTTTACTACATATAATGATGCAGAGATAGATTTTTTTAAATTATTTAAAAAATTTCCCTCTTAAGAGAAAAAAAATAGGTTTGACAAAACAACTGGATTTGTGATCATGCAATAATTTTTAAATAGCTTGATTATTTGATGGATAGACATAAAACAAAAATTAGATAATTGAATTTAAACGCGTTCAGACTTTTCTCTACAGTCTAGCACTTATCAACCTAAAGCAAATGTTTCCATTGAAACAAGTCTGGTTAGTCACTCAATAAAAAACTGTCACAGGACCAACATCTTTTGGCAGTAGGTCGTGTTGGGGTGATCAATTAAAAAATTGGAAAAAGGGATGAATAAGTTACTTCTCTCGCATTTTGTTGGGCGGTGATCACTAAAAAGTCTGAATTTTCAAAAAACAAGCGTGATTGCTGCCAGACACAAACTAAGGGACCAATTTAATATAAACTTACATTACAAATTGCTCCCCCCCCCCCCAAAAAAAAAGAGGGAGGAATTTAAAAAAAGGTTTTTATAGACATAATAAGGAGTAAGTGATTAAATCTTCAACCCTCTAGCTCCATTGGTGCAGCTTGTACACGTGATACATATATGGCCAGCCAGACCAACTTAAAAACTGAAGAAACCTATGTTGACAGTTTTGGTTGACAGTTTCCAATAAAGTCCTGAGTACTATAAATGCAGCTTGTTTCAATTGAAGAATTTGTAATGGAGGCTTTTCTTTGCTCAAGGATTAGACATTCTGACTTCCTGGTGCAGAAATGTCAAACTGTCATTAAAAGCAAAGTTCACCAACATATGAAGCAGTTGATAGGAAGCTGAATTTGCATGTGAAAGGACAGTCCTCTTTGAAAACAAGAGAGATAAAACCCAAACAAAGGAATAACTTGGCAAAATAAGACGAACTAACAGATTGTCATCCCTTTCCCTTGGCCTCAAGATAAACAGATTTCTTTCATTTTCTGATTAAAGGAGATTGTCAACAGTCTAATTGATCTAAGAGTGCATCACAATGCTTATGGTAGCCAAAAGATAAATAGATACCAACAAGGACATGAAATAAGATAATAGAAAAAAAGCTTCAGTCTTTACTTTAAAATAATTAAAGGAAAACATTTTAAAAAGAGAAATAAATAATAAGAGAAACAAAAAAAATCTTTTTAAAAATTCAAAAAGTAAATAACAAACAGAAAAAAAGAAATGAAATAAAAAAGAAATTCCTTAAGCAATCTTTTCAGACTTAGCAAAAGATTGTCATTAGAATATTACCATTATAGAGTTGAGAAAGTTTTTATTTATTAAAACATCTAGATATCCATCCCACCCATAACATGCAAATAAAAATGTAAAGTATTTGCCTAAAGGAAGAGGAAAATTACACCAAGTGGATTGTATGTCAGTTTAAAGTATTGTTTAATAATTTTACAGCCACCAACAATCTATTCACTTATTTATTTATTTATTTATTTTTTAACTATCATTATTTGTAAAGTAAGAATAGAGGTCCATAAAAACTCCCAAACACACTCTCCTAAATATTCATCTGTGAATGAACACTTCCTGCTCACTGTCTTGGGAGACAAGTAATCATAGATGAAAATGATATAAAATGTATCTTACAGCCACGGTTTGCTACATATCTACAATCCAAGCTAAAAATAGCCAGAGGCAGAGGACAGTACAATACAGTTCTATGGGAAATAATTTCATCAGCCGAGGAAAAAAGTGTTTGGCCCTGGGTGAAAGAGAAAATCACCTTCCAATCAGTTGTATTTCAGCCCTGCCCAGCAAATAGCAAGATGGTAACCACGAGATCTTGGAGAATAGTTATTCTTGCAGATGGCTCAAGGCACAGAAAGAGGAGAGTAGAAGACAGTGTACGGCAATTGTTTGCAGCATCTTTTATGCTTTTTTCCAAAGCTCTCTTTCACCTCCAAGACCAATGGACCCATCCTTCCCCTTTATTTGCAAACAAGCACTGAAGTGAACACCAATTATGATCAACACACTTTAAAAATGAGCACGACAGAATTGAGGAAGGAAGGAAGAAACAGATACGTAAACAAGCATAACACTTGTTCGAAAGAAAATAAGAAAAAATAACAACCGAATAGAAATGGCACGAGAAGAGGTGTCAGAGAATTTGATGGGTTTTAATTGGATAATAAGAGGGATTATGACTTTAACATATTTAGATAGCCAGCAGCAGAAAGTAGAGGAGCACTTTTTCCAACAAGAGCTACACAGAAATTTGTATAGACTCATTTCTGAATATTAGAAAATTACTGGCCAAACAGGAACGGCAATGAATGGAATAATGTACAGAAGTAATGAAGAGCATTAAGAAATATGAGTAGAAATAATTAAGGGTAATCTAGTTTAGAGGCATCCATTTAATACCACAATTTCCAACACACATGCACAAAATTAAGATATTTCATTAGTGTGAGGAAAGTTGCCTCACAGCCACCAATTATGTCCCATTAGAAACAAGAAGTGAAGGGATATGAATCAACAAAATAAAATGGTAGCTTACAACATTTCTAAGCAGTGATAGTATAACAGCTATTTTTCAGGTTTGTGCCTTAACCCTTTATGGGGTAAGTGACTATATATGATCACCTGAGGACCCGTCAGCCACATGCAAATACCGTGGCCACAAAGACAACATAATCCGCACCAATGTGGTCTGCAAGCTTTGCAAAGTTCACTTGTGCTTGAACAAAGACAGAAACTGTTTTGAGGCACACTACACCCCATTAAATTAACATGTTTTTGGCCTGCATAATACAATTTTAAGATCAACCCGGTTGTGTTATTTTTTTTGTCAATATCAGTTTTTTGTGTCTATTCATTATATTGAATGTTATTCTTTAATTCTATGTTAATTTTTTATATTTTTGATCACTTTTTGGGCGAGGCACCATATATGATCACTTCATCAGAGGGGGTTGTGCCCCTATAAATATTTTTCAGAAAACTGGCCACTGAAAATATCTTGTAATCAGGTCTAGTTTAACATACAAAAAGGTTGTTTTGATATCTAAAATATTTTTCTGGGGGCCCTATAAAGGATTGAAAAAAAAAAGAAGTAATTTAATCATAAAATACTAATAATAATTTGGGGGAGCAATGGTAGTTGATTTTATATATTTGTGATAAGATTAGGAAAAACTATCAAAAGATTTGAGCAGAAATTATATTGCTTTCAGTTCAATGAAGAAATAGCAGAGTAAACTATTTATCAAGGAGGAAATAAAGAATTAAGTGATAAAGAGATACTTTTCTTATTTGTACTTCAATTCATCTTAAAAGTCATGTAGATGGAGGAAACAAACATTGCTGAACATGTAGGCCAAATTTGTTTTAAAGTATAATAATTATATAAGGAAGAAGCTTAGATGATCAGCTTCATTAAACTTTGATTAATTGCTTCAGCTGGGCGACCCAAAGGTCCATCAACCATTTTCACACTTGGCAGATATGTACAAAACCAAAATGCATTGTTAAATTTAGTGCCACCAAATGTACCAATACACCAAATTTGGGCTCCTAGCCCATGGACTATTATATCTTGATTAATTGCTTCATCTGGGCAACCCAAAGGTCCATCAACCATATTCATACTCTGCAGACATGTACAAAACCAAGAAAAGCTCAGAAAAGATAAAATTCCACCAAAACTACAAAAATTAACACCAATCATTGCTCACTTAAATATTTTCTTTCATAGACACACACGCAAACACAACCTAGTCCTTTCAATTTTTTTTTTATTGCTATTTCACTATTGCTGTTTTGTGATTACAAAACAGTAAAATATACCAGAGGAAAAAAACCAGGTGTCAGATATCCTAAAGGTCATTAGCAAACTTAAATGACAAAGGGCAGGTCATGTTGCAAGGATATCAGACAACTGCTGGACATGGCGACTCACAACCTGGATCCCTCGAGACCATGGGCAAAATTGTGGCTGGCAAAAAGTAAGATGGCGTGATGATCTGGACAAAATTCAAAATGTTTTGGCACCAGAAGCGAAAAAAACTGGCAGACTATTGCAATGGACTTTAAATGGCTGATGATGATGACTAGATTGAAATCATATTAAGCAATCATTTACTACTAAACACACCAAAACTTTTTAAATATTTCCTATGAATTTTCATATATCCAATCATGATGCTACATTTTTCCTATCATTGCAAACACAAATTGAAAAAAGAAAAAATATCCTACAAGTCTCAGGATTAATATACATACTGCCTCCTACCAAAGTTCTAACAGAATACTATTAATACAATACTTTAAGAGTTTACCAAACCTGGTCTAAGTGAACCCTTCCCCTAAAGAGGAACATGGCTTAATTATTAATTTGTATATTTGACAAAAGTTGTATAGTTTTATAAAAGAAAAGAAATAAATAACAAGCCTGGCTGCTGCAGGGTCAAACTCCACTCCTACGTGTATTCAACTGGAGATGATTACTGCAACTTTTGTATTGTATATATAATAAATACATTTGTAGATACAAAAGACTTGTCAGTTTGGCTCAGTTGGTAAGAGAGCTGCCTAGCAATCATTAGGTCGTGATTTCAAATCACGATAGGGAAATGTTAATTTTATATATCGGTTTGGTTTAACAGGACGGGATACACAAACAGTGAAGAGTTTACTCCCCTAAATTTGGTGAGGATTGTTCTTGTTGTTGTTGGGGGGGGGTAACAAATTCAACTCCACTGGACTGGAGTTTGACAAAAATGAAAATATTTTTTAAAATGACAGAAAATATAAGCATTCTCTTTCTTATTCTTCCACATGTATCATTAAGCCTAACATTTTTTTCTTTTTTTTGGAGGGAAAAGGGAAACATTTTTCTAATACAAATGATTACTAAAGTCATTTTCTTGGCCTATTAATTTCATCTTATTCTAATTAGTTTTAGGTGAATGTCTTGCTATGATTTAAGGGAGCAACAATGTGTATCACTTATTTATAATCCTATAAAAGGAAACTTACCAAAAACCATTAATTTCTAAGCACAATAGAATATGTGCTTTAAAACAAACTTAGAGACAAGTATAGAAGTAATTTAAGTTTATGAATCAATCTTTATTATTATTACTGGAGGACTTTTTATTAAATTTGACTAGTTTTTACATTCATCCTAATTTTTTTTTTTATTCATTGCCATAGAAACATTGTCCCGAATTAATAAGTATAAAAACAACTAAAATTAGGATGACGGTAAACACTAGTCAAATTTAATAATTGGTAATTTAAGTTTGTTGAACAAAGAAGGTTATGAGGGAAAATTAGTAACTGATGTAAGAATTTTATATGTAGACAAGTATAATACCAGTCAAGAATGACAGGATTATTTATGTATGGATTGGCAGTCCTGCTAGGATCAAAATGTCACTTTCCAGCCCTCTGCCTAGTATCAGAGTATAATATCTGTGCACTCTGCCTATAACCAAAGTGTCCTTCCCAGCCCTCTGTCTAGGATCAGAGTGTACTATCTGTGTGCTCTGCCTAGGATCAAAATGTCACTCTCCGACACTTCTGCTTAGGATTAGAGTCTAGTATTTGTGCGTTCATTGAAAAGTGTTGCGCACACACACACAAAAATATTGTTGTCGAATCCTCAGTTGTTGTTGCCAGGCCACAATTCACGTTATATTAATTGCTTAGCAATATCTGACGTCATAACGTCATCGAGTTACACACACGGAGCATAATCATTTTTATAACAGATCTTTTCTCTCCTCGAACGCAACTATTGTAATCTGATAATGTCATTTACTGACATATCATTCATTCTGAAAGTGTTAATGGAATTGGTTTAATCTCATCAGCAGCAAACAAAGAACATTCTCTCTCGTTTCCTACATGGAATCAAATATAACACAGAAGAATCATTTGATGGCAGACTTATTTTAAGCTAGGATTGGAAACAGTCAGTGGCACCTAGCCTATAAATACAAAACTCAGGTAATAGATGATACAAGAGAAATCAATCAGCTGCACAGCAACCAAAATAACACTGAGAAACAGCATAACATTTTGGAATAAGATGACAACGCAAGAAAGACAAAATGAGCTTCTCACCTGAAATACCTGAAGATCAAGAGTGGCGATGTGGTTGAGCATTCGAAGGCCCGTGGAAATAACGGCTAATGTGTGAGCAGGCAACACAGATGGTGGCATGTCTCCACGGCTCTGGGCACCAGAGTGCAGCAACATGCTATATAACAAAGAGACGATTCCAACAAATTCTGTCACCTGGAATGTTGACAAGAGCTGTGTAGGATCCTCACTTTTCTTGTTCACAAAAATACTGTTGTTTCTGAAAGTATACAATGTTCATACATATATAAAAATATTTTTTTTAAATGTAAGAAAATGCCTCAATAAACAGAGATAAAACATTCACTCTTAAATTCATACTAGGGAATTCAAATGGTAATTCATGGGGAGTAACTTCTGATTAGAGTTACTTCCTGTGCACATTTTGGTAATTTTTTTTTATTTTTCTATAATTCAATTCACAAAAGATTTCCATTTTGTTTTATCTTATTCATTGACGAGTTCCACAGCGGTTACAAGCGGTTTATGAATCTAAGAGTTAATTCTATATCTAACATAAATCACTGTCACTGAAATTTGAAAATTTAATTTTCTTATATATCTTTTATTTACCCATCAACAATTATTTGCATTAGACATCATATTTTTTTTAAAAAACATGTGTACATTTGACAATTGAGAACAGTTTAATGCCTGGAATTGCTAGCCTGTTACACCCCCCCCAAAAAAAAAAAAAAATGTTTTAAATTATATATCATCTATACACACATATATATATATATATACATATACATACACATACACATATATATACATATACACATATACACATACATACATATATATATACATATACATATATATATACATACATATACATATATAGATAGATAGATAGATATACACACAAAAAAATATATATAATTTAAAACATTTTTTTAAAGGAGTTTCTCAAAAGAAAACAAAAAAACATAAGCATCTGATTTAGCTGCAATCAAAAAAATAATTCTGAACATATCCATGATGTATACTGAAACTATTTCAGATTCAATTGAAGAAAACTGTTTATATTTATGTATATAAATACTTCTAATCTAAGTATTAAATATATGAGTAAATATTACAGAAAAATGTTGTTTTAGTTTCAAATCCACATATTTGAAGCTCTGGTTACAATGTTTTCACAAAACTGGGAGCCAATTATGTCTATGTATTCTATATTGTATTGTGTAGATATTCAATATTTAGGACAGAATGCACAAAACAATGCTCACACATTGGACCCCCAGTACCAACTAAATACATTTCAAGACACCGCCTCAGTCATGAGCAGAAATCAATTCTTTCTCCTCCTTAAAATTCAAGTCCTCTGTACCATTCCCAACCAGGTTGCTTTTAGAATTATTCTAGATGACAATAGATGGAGTAAAAAAAACTAACTGATAAGTGCCTGTGGGAACGTAAACGCAGTAGAAAAGACCAGACACAAGATGGTCCGGTAAGACATGGCAGAGATTAGCACAATCGAGGTCAGCATGGACGGCGATGGGAAACGCCTTTGTCCAGCAGTGGACATATAACTGATGATGATGCTGATAATACATACTCAATGTTAAAATATTGCACAAAATGTAATGAGTATTGTGTAAAAATAAATAAATACATGAAATAGTGGAAAAGAAATGTTATTTTCAAATCACTTAAAATGAACATTTTTTTTATAATAGAATTTCACTTATTTAGACTTCATAAAATTATTCAGTTAGGATTAGATAAAGTAAAGAAAAATAAATAATTTGGTTATGCAGGTATAGAAGTTTATTTTATATGATTGAAATTAATTATTCACATCATATAATCAGACTGCTATAAAAAAAAAAAAAGAAACTATACACTTGAGCCTTTAAAATTGTTCACTTGAAAACGGAAAATAGAACTCAAAAGATTCTGATTTAGAAAATAAAAAACTAGCAAATTATTCCATTATAAAAGAGTGATTTGAGTAAATTATTCCATTATAAAAGAGTGATTTGAGTAAACATCTAATGATGATGCAATACATTTTATAATTATACACAACTTTCTTTAGTGTCATTGCGAGATCAAGAATTGAAAAGAAAATTTCAAAATGCAAATAAATACATCAAAAATTATACCTATCTTTGTAGAGGAAGGAAAGAAACCTTTTTAAAGAAAGCTGTTCAATATTCTTTCATCAACTAAACCATTATTAATCAAAGATATTACCTGTTAAAAATTGTACAACATGCTTATTAAAAGAAATTAATTCTACACCACATAAAAAGGTGCTAATAATTGATTTTCTTAAAAACAAACAAAATAGAGATACGCAGCCTTGGAAGTCGCTGAGAGCAATTTTTTATAACTTATAAAAAATTAAAAAAGAGAATTACACTCACTGACGCGTCAGGATATTTGTTATGCTTACGTCATGACATAAGCATAACAAATATCCTTCCATCTAGGTTT
>VCCN01006870.1:240528-252303 GCA_006491835.1 Architeuthis dux | reverse complement strand
GTGTGTGTGTGCCTATTGTAGAAACAAATCTGGATGTATTTATTTTTTCAAGGTAAAAATCACTTTTTATCAGTTTTATTTATATATTTTTTAATCAAGTCTCATCTGCAAGAAGAAATATTTGGCACAATATCATTCTGTTGAAGTAGTTTGATTAAGGAAAAAAATAGAAAAATTTTTTTATTTCATCACAATCGAAGAATAAATCTTTACCCCCACAAATCACAATCGGGTTGACTTTTCCTCAACACACAGAAGGTAATAAAACAAAAAACAAAAACAAAAAAAAACATGAAAATAAATAAGAAGTAGACTAACATGGCTGTGTTATTTTCTTGAAATGAAAGAACACAATGAAAAAATATAAAATATGAAGAAGTGACAAAGGATAAAATTGAAACCAGGTTTTAAAAAGAAATATATATATTAGAAGAGAAGATGAAAACAAAATGAGAAACGTGGACATGATAAAAAAGAACAAAGCAGCTTTTTTTTTCCCGTAAGATCTAACACGTGCAAACATACAATCAGAGAAATGTCACAAGATGAAAGAAAACAAATAAAAGTACAAGAGAGGAGATGAGAAAATTGGTAACAGAACCGAAGGAGAAAGATGAGACGGATGTATCGTATGGAAGAAGACGAATTTGGAATAGGATGCTTACATGCATAACAAGATTTCAGATGCGGAGAAAAAAGACAAAAGACCAATACTGTAGGTAAGTTAATGAACAAATTAGGAATCTACAAACACAACTGGAGTAACCGAACCGAACAGGAGAAGTTAATGAGTCAAAAAAGATAACTGTTTTTATACTATCGATTTTAAGATAAATAACGCAGGTGGCCAAACGGTTAGCAGCTTGGAAAACGGAATCGTCGAGCAGAGTTCAAACTCCGACTGAGACAATCTGTGTTCACTTTGCTCTAATGCCCTTGGGAAAGGGCTGAATACATCTCTTCTCCCCCCAAATAGCGGGTGAAGTGGGTGTCACCACTTCAGGTGTGTGTCACTTCTAAGATAATTTTCACATATGAAACTTCGAAGTATTTTCACATATGAAACTTCGAAGTATTTTCACATATGAAACTTCGATGTCTAGTCGAGACAGAGGAGTGTGGAGAAAACTTGTGATATGTGATGCCTGGGCGGGGACGGTTCGCTGTAGCCAGCATAAGGGCAATATTTATTTATATCAAATCAAGAAAGTCGGAAAAAACAGAAACGTCAACAACCAAGGGAGCCAACATAGCACAAATTATTAAATTCAATAAAAATGTTTGTTTATTCATTTAAAAATTAATAAATCAATTTAAATATTCTCAATAGTTTTAGTTAGTTTATATAAGTAACCTATATAAAGCAATCCTTGGAAACATTCTATTTAGTTTTCTTTCTCTTTATTCTCTATCAGTAGATTAGCCTCCTCAATAAAATGAGGATTACCATGGCTGGCTGTATCATGAGGGTTCTCTACACAATTGTCATCCTGATCTTCACGGACCTTTCATAAAATGGAGCTACAATTTATTATATTAAATATAACTGTTTATATGAAGTAACAGATCAGTTTTCTATCCAGAATGTATGTAATTCTTTTTCCAAATGCTTAGTTCTTTCTTTGGTTAAAAGAAACCTTAAATATTTTCTATCAAAGAAGATATGCATATATGGAAATTTGGTTCATAAAAAAATGTAAAATGCTCTAATTATTATAAAAAATCCAAATATATATCGTCAGAATTCTGTTAGTATATATTATATGAATTCCTGGTTTCCACCCTGTACCATTTGGGAATTTTGACACCAAAAATTAAACAACAAGAAAACAACAAAAAGTGACATTGATTTTTACTTATATATTGGCCATTAAAGTGACTTAGATTAAATTTCAATATAAATCTTTGTAACTATTTTTTATAGGAGTTTCAGCTATATAGCACCCAGACTTTCAAATTATACATAAAATATTAACAAGTTTTAAATAAAAAATAAAGACTTTCTTGTTTTGAGACTTTCATACTTAAATGAACTTGGTAAATAGATTCTGCTGTGTTATGTAAATAGCTTTATTAACTAGTTGCATTTTCTTCAAATATTGACCTTACATTGATACTCTTTTTAAGCAGGCCTTATTTTTTACTGCAATGATTACACAGGTTTTCAAGTGCTTTTATCCAGTGGAGACTTGAATATTGAGGTTCCCAAGAAAATGTGCTTTGTATAAATGTATATATTATTATTATAGCAACAAACTGAAAAATTAATTATAGCCAACCTAGCTGTTTATTAAAAGAAAAAAAAGAGAAATATTGCATCACTGATATCAATTAACAATTTTTTAGAAAGTAATATTACATTTTCCAGGAGATAAAATAAAGTTAAATTTTATTAATCAATGAGATAATCGCTGTAGCAATTACAGTAGCCTAACATAACGTCAATTTTTTTAAAGGGAGCTGAGAGACTTGAATTGATAACTTCCTTATTTCTGAATGTCCTGGCACCAAGAGAATGTTATAGTAATCAAAACAAATGATAATCTGGAGATGATAGGTCTGCTAATTAGGGACGATGAGGTAATACTTCCCAGTCTAATGACTATTTTCTCCTGGGTTGTTTTGCTGAGCGAGGCCTTGCATTGCCATGCTGGAGAATGACACCCTATCTGTACACCAAAGCTTCACATTTCTAGTGTAATACACCACTGACACAGTCAAGTTGTTGACAAAGGTCACCAGTGATAGTTTCCACAGGATCCAGTACTCATAGTGATCGATATCTGTCAACTTCTACCAGATGCATAGCAAATGTCTTGTGAATGATGTACTGCTTTCAGTGTGGGGATTGGTTTGACATTGTGATAACCACTGCATTTTATTTTTGCACTTAACATTAAGTATCTAGGTTTCATCTACAACAAACTGGTCAGTAGACTGTTGCAAATACAGCTTTGCACTATAACACAGGTGGACGGTGGACCCCAAAATTTTAATCTAGCTCCAAAATAGCTAAATTTATTGCAGCTCATTATAACGCGGTTGGCTTTCTTGGACCCCAATACCCGCATTATAATGGGGGACACCTGTAGTTGAATGTTGTGTTCAATTTTCTGTATAGTTGAACATGATGCATCGTGCCTTTTTAGCTAAATCTCTTCTGCCTTGACAAGGATTTGCTTCAACAAATGTCTTCCAAAGATCATAATCCAAAGCGTTTGGTCTTCCAGAGCAAGGCTTATCAAAAAGATCACCCTTTTTCAACTTTCTAAACCATAGCTAGCACAGTCATTGCACCTAGGAACAAAGCACAAATATTCTTCATTGTATTGCATTACTGCCTTTAAAGTCTTTGTCTCCCATAGAGTTAAACACCACCATAAACGCCATACAGCCTGATATAACAGATGTTAAACTAAATCTAGGTCTCATTGGTTACTATTTAGCTTTGATATTTAAGTAGTTGGTTTGTTCCAGATTTGCGTATTTTAAATGTGATATTACTTTCCGGACCAGAGCCGGAGACAGTAAAAATGTGTTCGGAACGAACAAATATTTCCCCCGGGAGGGAAGTGATTTAAAAATAATTCTTTTTTTTAATTTGGTGAGGATTGTTCTTATCGGTTTGTTGTTTTTGTTACGGTACAAAAACAGTTAACTCCAGTAAACTCCAGGTTTGGACTGGAGTTTGACAATTATTTATTTCCTCAACATTTTAATTAACTATAGATGATAATAACAAAGTAAAGAAACAACATTTTGATTTTGGGACCATTTACATTTCTTTCGTGATGGTTCCGGGACAGTTCCGGGACGGCAGTGAAAAAAGTTAGTCTGGAGCCCTGTTCTGGACAACCTAAGATTTAGAGAGTTCAGTGCACAATCATTTAGGTTAAAACTTTAAACTAAGTTTAAAACATTGTTTCAAAGCCTGAAAATATAAGTAAATTTTACAATAAAACTCTTTAAATAACCAGTTTTTAGAGCTCCTGAGGGATAATTGGACAGAGGAACACAAGTAAAACTAAAAGAGAAGGTTTTAAAAAATATATACAGACAGAAATCATAGATACTAATGTCTGAGTGCTTGGTAACAAATAAAGGTAAAGTTAGCCATGGACTATCTATCAAAGCTGTAAACTTGGGGGGAGAAAGCTCAATCATATTGCATGGTTCATGACTTCAAGGCACCCAGGTTGATAATGCAAATGGAGATATCTCATTAAAGTCCATTATGAAAAAGAAATAATCATGATATTGAATAATGTACAATCTACATTATTCCCCACCTACATACAGAAAAAGAGAGAATTTTTTTTTATGACAATTCTATTAATGAGAGAGAGTTATAGCTGATAAAGAGTATAGTCAAAAGACTATACAATAGATCTTAACCTTATATCACTCGAATTAGTTTTTCAAAACCATGTAAATCTTTTGAATAGCAACCTTTCTTTCAAAATGTCAAATTATTAGTTTTATAACAGCAATAAAAGAATACAATAGCCAAGAACAGAACCCAGCCAAATAAGTTGGTTGAAAGGACTGATGTTTTATGTCATGTGTCAGATAATTGATACTTGTTTTGGCAAACTTACCTCGGAGAAAGAAAACTTGAGTAAAACAGTACTTTTTCTTAAATTGAGTCTAGTTTAATGACACAATGCCAAGAGTTAACTCGGAGGTTAATGTTATACTGAATACGGTTCAATCCTCAGAAGTTACAGCAGTAATTAACGAAAAGTATATAACGGCTGCATAATACCAGCCATGACTTATGGTTGCGAAACCTGGAAATTAACCAAAAGAGCAGAAAACAAACTTAGAATAGCACAGAGAGCCATGGAAAGAGCAATGCTAGGGGTAACGCTAAGAGATAGAAAAAGATCAACATGGATCAGAGAAAAGACTAGAGTAAAGGATATTATACAACTAATTAAACAACAAAAGTGGAGATGGGCCGGCCACCTAGCGAGAAGAGATGACAATAGATGGGGGAAAAGATTAACAGATTGGTGCCCATGGGATAGTAAAAGAAGTAGGAAACGGCCAGACACAAGATGGAGGGACGAGATAGAAATGTTTGCCGGTAAGACCTGGCAGAGATTAGCACAAGATAGGTTGTCATGGAAGGAGATGGGAAAGGCCTTCGTCCAGCAGTGGACTTATAACGGCTGATGATGATGATATTTTGAGTATGACAAGGTAATATTTTAACCAAGACAAAATTTCTTTTTCAATTCTTTACCTAAGAAATTAGTAAGAAGCTTGTAAAAGTTATAGGAGCAATATATTATTTATAACCTTGAGAGGAGTCTTTAATATTCCAAGCTTTGTTCTGACAATTGAACGCCTTTGTGTTGCTGATGTTACTACTACATTTCAACCAATCCATCCTACAGCCTTCTTCAGATGTATTAGATTTTAAATAGTATTGAGTAATCCACAGTAACATTGTTTCTTTTTGCTAGGAATTTTGCAACGGACGCCTTGTCATGGGAAATAACATTGCCAAAGCAAACAATTCAATTTAAAAAGAAAATATTTTACTGTGGATTACTCAATCCTATTTAAAATCTTTTTTTATCACTAGTACTATTACTAAGAACATTGGACTTTGAAATACTTCTTTAAAATGACCAATGGCGGTCAAAAGCACTTGAAGAACTATAGTATGAACTGTGGACAGTTCCTCCTTCTTGTAACCCAGCGGAAAAAAAAACTTATTCGCAAACAAGAAAAATTAATAAAAAAGTTGAATCAACAAAAACTATCTGTCGTATTTAATGAAACTTGAGAGACAAATTGCTGCCAAAATATACAGTATATACATATACACACAGAAAGCTGTAGTGTATTTGTTAAAAATAGCTACCAGTGTTTCTGTGGAGTTCACATTCTTTTACTTTAAGACTTAATAGTTCACTACTTCAAAGCAGTTAATAGTGTAAATATTTTTATCAGCAAAATGTAAGAGAAATAAGGAAACAAACAGAAAAAGTCACACTGTTTATTATATAGATAGATTTCCATTAGACTAAATCAAAATTAGTACTGCAGGGAACAAGCTTTGACATAAGCTGATATAACAAAGGAAAAATATTTTCAAAATCAAATCGTTTAATTTATTGAAATTTAAATTTTTCTCTATTTCACTTATTCTATACTACTACTTTCTTATAAGTCACCATTCTGATAAAATAAACAAGACAGAACCAAATGGGTGTTAATAAACACACCAAGTGCAGTCATGAGAATTGGACAAAGTCACAATCCTGGTACAATAAAGGAAAAAAAGAATTATAAAAACAATGAAGGTGAAACATGACATTAAGATAAGCAGAGAGCAAACTAGTCAGAATATCATCAAGACATCAAAGATAAAAATGTTAGTACAGATGTCCCTCGATATAGCGCAGTTTGTTATAGCAAGGTTCACGATATAAGGCAGGTGGGTCATGGACCCCAACATTTTTGCCTATGTTATCGCCCACTTGTCCAGAAAACCGTGAATAAAAACAGAATTTCCACAAAAGATTTACTTAATATGAATAAATATTAAATTTCTTCAATTTGCAATCAATTAACATATAATTACATTTTTTATTAAATTTGACTAGTTTTTACCTTCATCCTAAGTTTAGTTGTTTCTGATATGAAGTCTTTGTGGCCAATTGGTAAAAGCAGCTAGGTTTAAACTAGTCCCACTCTGGCAATGAGGGTTTGAGTTAGATTCTCACCGACGGCTTACTCTTTATTTCCGATTGCGCTGTTATTCGTTGCCATAGAAACCGTGGCCCGAATTAATTAGTTGTATAAAAAACAACTAAAATTAGGATGAAGGTAAAAACTAGTCAAATTTAATAAAAAGTGGTGTGTTACAATTTACAATACTTTATCCAATAACAAAGATGGATTTATATAATTACATGTTTTTTTTTTTACTTATAATTGCTTTGATTTTTGATGAAAACACTGTGGTTCACTGGTGAACTTGTTTTGGGACTCATAATCAACTTTAAATTATCCACAGTTCAGTTATAACACAGTTGTCTTTCTTGGACCTGAACACCAGCGTTATAAAGAGGGACTACTGTACTATGGAATTGTACCAAAAGAAACTTTCTGCATTCAACAATCAAAGATTAATAAGCAACAAAGAACAAACAGACGAAGGAAGTGCTATTCAAAGTAGTGTGTGAAAAAAATCAAGTTCACAAGTCATCTTCGAGATGTTGATGCTTGGATCCTTAGCTTTGTCTTTGTGGCTTCTCACTCCATTATCATTCACTCAGCAGCAGTCACCACATCCATTACAGGAGGAGCAGCATCACCCTCAACACCTCCACCAATTGCAAATAATCGACGCAACCCCCTTCCCCACTGTCATCTCATCAGTGAGTGGCTGTCACTTCCAACTCAAGCAGACACCATCGTATCCACCTTCTTTCCCTTATAAGTCTCCAAGGAGTAATCAGAAGGCCATTTACACAAAACCATTTGTCCAGCTCTACCTGATGATGGCCATAGGGTGACAACAGGCATTGGGAAGGACAGTGAAAGAGAGTCAGGCTAGCCAGCGGCCCAACCAATCCCATATAAATAGTGATTACATATGCTAGTTGTCCACAAAGCAAGCTGCCCTCTACCACAGGAGAAAACTTTACCAATCAAATTTTAATAAGGTCTTTATTGAACAGCAACACTAGAGACAGCAGATTAGGTGCATGTGTGCCACAAACATGACCCAAGAGACACCGTCAAACATAGCAGTGTCACTCAGTTCGCAATTCCTAATGTATTTTTCACAGCTATAGAGACAAATTATGAATGCCTGCTTCAGATGAAGGCAGCAGTGGCGGCGTTAGATGATGAGGGAAAGTTGCAAAGACCACAATAAACTGATTTCGTACAAAGAGCAGCTCTCTTACGAAGCTGGGGTGAGAGGGAAGAAAGAAAGAAAACAAATGGATTTTAACGGCTATCTACTTGTGTCTAACACCTGAGGAGTGAAAGGCAAACTTAAAAATGGTTGGGTAGCAAATTTGGTCACTCAGTGTCCAATCACTAATGAGACACCTCGGGAGATCCGGCAACACTTTTAGCTGGTTTTATCAAATAAATCCAATGATGGAAATTGCTTGCATTTAAAATTCTGATGGATTCATTCATTTACAATAATCTCCACTCCAGATGATTTGGGACCAGGGAAAGAGAAGAGAGAAAATAAAAAAAAAGTACATCTTTTTAAATGACTGCAAAATAAAGGCCATAAGAGCGAAACTAATGGCACAAACATTCAGCAAAGAAACGAGGAAGACAGATTTAAACATGACCAGATTAATGCCTAAAATTAACTTCACATGCTTGAATAAACAATTTGTCTCACTATCTTCAATATATATATTAATAACTATTTTAATGAGATTTAAAAAGTGTTAGTGCCAAATGCTTATCTTAACATTTAGTGTTTAGATGGAAAAATAACCATGAGATTCTTCCAGATAAATTAGTTATTTGGAGGTTAAGTCTGTTATTTTATCATCCTAGTCTCTAGGCAATGCACATTATGAATGATGAATTTCAAATTAGCCAGATTTTAAAACCTTTCATTCTTCTTGATCCTAACACCTAAACACCCAGGCAAAAAAAATGAGCCAAGCTTTTTTTTTTAATCAAATTTTTTTCAATTACTCTTTCATTCTAACGCTTATAGATGAAAGATTCAACAATGTTATACAACAGTGCATGCAGAGTACGTTTTAGTATGGGATAGCTTTTCTCTTGTTTTTCTTTGGAAAACTGAGCCGTTCAGTCACACTGTCCAATAGTTGTTTACAGTGTACTGCTACAATGTTGTTCCTTTATCTCAGATTTTCTCCCAACTAGTTTAGCCTCATGGTGTTAAGATCTTTTATATGATGGAAAGTGCATGGCTCATTTCTTTGGCCAAGGAGTATATGATGACTAAAGTACAATAGCAATTGATGAGATTTTACATTTAAGGAGCAAGCATCTATGTAGGTACATCAATAAGTCTGAAGCCTAATGATGAAAAAAGCATTCATTTTACAGAGCAAATATTTATTTTTCAATCATCTGCTTCCTTGTCAATGCACTTAATTCAGTGGTGAATATTAATCACATAGATCGAACATTATACAGCCTATAACTATATGTCAGGCTAAGGACTTATTGATCCACCCTCATATTGTTTTTATTTTTACGGTAGAAATATAAGACACAGATGCCCTTATGTTGAACAATTAAGAAAATTAAAAATTCAGATGAGAAACGATTCAAATTTCTAAAAAGTAGCGAGAATACTAAAATTAGTTCTCACTAAGCATGTCCATTCAAAAGGTGCAGGTTTGGAAAGGGCCAGACTTTATGGTGTATGGAGCAGCCTGCCATAAGTGTCATGTAAAATAATTTTCCGTCCGTTATAAGAAACTACGGCTTTGAAGTATTTAATTTAATCTTGTTCTATAGAAAAATTCAGAAGTAAAAAAAAAATTTTTTAAAAAAACCCTCTCTGTCTCTCCTTTTTACTATCTATCTCTCTAATTTAATTTAATTTCGTTCTATTGGGAAAATCGTCCGAAGAAAAACCCTGATTCTCTCTCTCCTGAATGCTGGTGACATATAATATTTAGATCTATAATTTTAGATAAAAGATTTTATTTTTATTAGATTTCTCAAGAACCACTGATCAAAACGACTCCAAACTTGATACTGCAATGACCGGTGTGCTGACGAACATCCACTTTGTACAATGGCCAGTTGTTGAGTTATCCCAGTGCAGACACACAGATATTTCTCAAATTATAGTAAGATTGTAAAGCTGTTGAGATTCATGTAGGATGATATGAAAGATCTTAATATTGTTTTGCAATAGATTGAAAAATATGTTGGTTAAAACATTTTTCTTTTAAATTTCTTTAAACCTGTAAATGATTAGAGTGACTTGAAAATCATGTTGAATTTTACAAAATAGAATATTAATATTTTTAGAGTTATTACAAATATCAAACTGAGAGAAAAGCTTATTCCATGAAGAATCAAAATTAATATACAGGGTGGGTGAAAAGAAACTCCATATTGGAAATTGGTAATAACTTTATTATTTATTGGTTGATTGTAGTCAAACTAGCTTTACTTTGGACCATACAATGGTAGAATTTGCCTACTACGTTATAATTCAACGTAGGCACCAATTTCTGTAAGCATGTTGGTAGACTTGATAGACCTTTGCAGGAAGTCCGGCCATAACATGTCGAATGCGCTCCTCTAATTGATTCAGAGTTTGTGGTTTTGTGTGGTACACCTCTTTCGCTCACTCCCACAGGAAGAAGTCACAGGGCGTAAGGTCAGGGTTTCATGCAGGCCATTCATTTCTAATAAGGAGTTAATTCTCACCCAGCCTGTATTTTCCTATAATATTAAAGCATCCTCACAATAGAGAGATTGATGAAGTATTTATTAAAACATTATAGGAGACTTTATGATCCTTCCTTAGAGAAAAGTAACAAATCAGAAACCTTAAAGTTTTATTGCAACAGTGGTTGCACTGACAGCTGTTAATAGTATCAGTGTAAAGGGACGGTGCTGTCACTCAGAGAGGGTCAAGTACTTGACTGGCGAACCACACCAAGTGAGTGGGCAGTGCCATCAGGGAAATGAACCAAAGAACAGGCAATCAAGTTATTGCACTGGTTTGAGTTTCACTCAATCTGCAGACAAGAAGGAGTTATCCATGTTGGACCTCTTTTGGCAGATACAAATGCCATGTACACATTATTCTTAAACTCTTGATTCCTTTACTTTTTCCCAGAAAGCCATTAGTGATTGATACTTTTGGCAGAATATATGAAGACTCGGAAGATCTTTTGATTAACAAGTAGAATTTAATACAGGTATCAGAACACAAAATGGCTAATTGATTTTTTTTAATTTTGAAAATGCAATTGCTGAATTAGAATTATTTTTTTTTAATTTCAAGAGGTTGGGTTTTAATAAAAACATAAAAATGAACACTGAGTTTTTACAAACAAAGCCATGGTTTTTAAGCAGCTGAAGTTCAAACTCAATATCAAATGACCTGAAAAACTAAATGGTGTCCACTTCAGGTGCTGACATTCAATTACTTTCATCTTCCTTTCCCACAATTGATTTGTTTTGGTATACATCCATAATTTATCAATGGGATTAGGTACCAAGGTGCATGCCTACACTATTCAATTTCATAATCCTTTTCCCTATATAATGCACTGCATCAAATCTTTCACCTATATTAGGTTGTTTGTTTTTTCAGATTCAATGTAAATAGAGATTTAGTTATTAGTTATTACTGGAGATTTTTGAGCCCTTACAGTAATGGTGTCTACCCAAGATTTTAGACTAATTTTCAAGTATGATTCCAAATTAGAACATAATGCTACTCAAGCTACTGATAATACCAACATAGCAATTGGAGTGAACACTACTACAGTGTGAACTGTTCAGCGTTGGTTCAATAGATTAATTTCATTGACAAGCAAGTTACTTTAAAAAGATATAGAAACATGTCTGCTTAGTCACTCAATAGAAACTGTCATGTTAACAACATCTTTTGACAGCATGCAGTTAAAAACAGTGGTGATGAATGAATAAGTTACTTCTCTCACCTTATTTAAAATTTTCAAAAAACAGCCAGGCACAAACTAGGGATCAATTTAGCATACACTTACATTATAAATTGAACCCCCCCCCACACACACACACACTAAAAACCTA
>VCCN01006870.1:206394-225112 GCA_006491835.1 Architeuthis dux | reverse complement strand
TACCAGTTTGTAAACAAACATGGCGATGAAGGATTGGTATAGAGAACGAGTTTAAGAGTTTGATTTGAATTTCTATTCGCCAGTTGGCTTCAGTAGCTCAATTGGTAGTAATCCTGCACTCCCAGAAGGGATGTGAGTTAGAGTCTCAACTGAAGCTTATTCTTTATTTCCGATCAACACCGTTTACTCACTGCCAAAGGTAAGCCAGCCTGAATAAAATTTGTGATAAAAAGCAACTGAAAAAATTGAGATTAAGGTAAATAGTAATCGAAAATTAATAATAATGATATTTTAGTAACATTTGTACTTCAATAAGCATAAAAGAAGACTTAATTCATGACAAAATATTGATTCTATGAAATGATTTTTAAATATTATCAATATTAGACTTTCATTGATTAATCTTGTAGAACGTAAAAAAGAATCTGATTAATCATTAAGGAATTATTTATGCAGCTAGTATTGAGCACATTTACATTTTTTTTCACTATTCTGTGAAGTCTCTTTTAGACCTTTTGACAAACTGGCATCTACATTATGAAATATCATCAACTTGTATCAATTAAATTATTTAAAAGATTTAGTGTTATTTCAAGAGAATAAAGGTAAAGTTATCTGCTGACAAACAGATTAATTGTATTTACATGATATAATCAATGAATGAAGATTAGTAATGGTAGCAAATATAGATTTCTTTAACAATTATTCACCTCTTATATGAAATTACCAAGGAAGTAGAGATATGCATATTGTATATTTCCACAAGGAAAAGCTTTAGGCAATTGTTTAATGTTTTTTTTTAAGTGAGGTACCTACAGAGAAAATAAATGTTTTTTTTGTTAGCTTTTTACTCTCTCTAATATAAACCAATGCAGCTGTCTTGTGTTTGTTTGCATTCAACTGTAAGGATGTTATCATTTTGTAACAAAACTTGGCTCATAAATTTGATAGCTTTATTTTTCATACAATTTTTTTTTTAAATTCAGCTGATAGATATAAAATTAATCCTAAATAGTAATTGTTCACAAATTACAAAAATGAAATTTTTAATTTCCTTAAATGTTATGTCCAACTCCATACAAAATATGAGATCAATGATAATGAAAGAGTCCCTTACAAAACACACAACCAAGTTGAATAAATGGGGAAACTGAACTAAGATCAACATTTGGAGTGAGTTTCCAAGAACGAATAAGTGATTGTCGGCTGGTCCATTAAGCTGGCCCTGTTCTAGTGAAAGAAACTGTAGATGCAACTAGGAATCCATTGACGGTGAAATGGATGTCTAAGTGTGAGTGGATTTCAAGAACACTCTTGAATTCTTCTTCAGAACAACACAAACACAAAAGGATAAAATGAATACACTCCCCTTACTCTTCACCAGACAGAATTGACAACTCTGTAATTTACAAATAAATACTTATTCTTCAGCATGTGAGAACATGTTTCAAGACTTGAAGGAGTTGCCATTATATCACTTATTCTAATTCTCACACACACACACATACATACACATACATACACACACACACACACACACACCATTATGGCTACACATTCTTGATCCTTATGAAACTTACTTTAAAAATTAAATGTCATCACAGATAGAATTAAAATTTCTTTACATTGACAAGGATGTAGTCTAAAACCTTATCCAAGCCTGTAAAAGCTTCTTTTTTTCTAAAATACATCAGCTTCCATTGCACAGATCAAATGTGATTTTTTAACATAAAAATATATCATTATATAAGTGTACTTTTAATACTTTTAAAGTATTCTTTCCAATCATTATTATTTAAATTGTTATGACTACTTTTTACCTTCATCTTAAATATTATTAGTTGCTTTTTATTGCAACTTTTGCTCAGACCGATTATCTCTGGCGGTGAGCAAATAGTGTTGATCGAAAAATAAAGAATAATCCTCAGGTAGGACTCTAATTCACATCCCCTCGCCAGGGGAAGCACTGTTTAGCCCAGTCTGTTTAACCAATTACACCAACGAGCCTAACTTGGAGCAGAAGCTCAAAATAACACACTTAAACCTACTCTTCTTTCCAATCATTTGTTTACATTTCTGGTAGTTATTTCGAGCTTCTGCTCCCAGTTAGGCTCGGTGGTGTAATTGGTAAAGCAGACCAGACTAAACGGGGCTTCCCCTGGTTAGGGATTGTGGGTTCCAGTTCCACTTGAAGCTTATTCTTTATCTTCCGGTCAACGCTATTTGCTCACTGCCGATAAAAAGCAACTAATAAAATTTAAGATGAAGGTGAAGTTGATGCTGAGGCAATTCACACTTATAACTGAACAAATTTGATTCAAGTTTTATGTCTACTATGAAGAAACATGTAAATACTAAGATATCCAAATGCAAATTATCTAGTTTTACAAAACCAGAACTCCAGCCAGGAGCAAGAGAGATACAGGTATACCTTGATTAGTGCAATTAATTTGTTCCAAAACTTTCCGTACTGTTCAAGTATTATTATAATTTAATATGTTTTTGTTTTCAGCTTATATACTCAGTTACATTAATTTGTACAGCAATACCTTAACCATACTACATCAAAACCTGCACTAATCAAAATCGCACTATTCAAGGTATTACTGTACTTTTCTATGTAATGAGTCCATTAAAGGAATCAATGTCTTTATCAGAAGAGAGAGAGACTAGATGCCATTAGGAAGTAAACAGTTTTCCTTTTAGCTGACAGTTCCTTAACTGAGAGGGCTGTTTTCATTGTTAAATTTTCAGTAAAAGAGTTCTAACTAATATGAATTTAATAAATGAAAATCCCATTAGTGTTGAATAAAGCAAATACAGAGTCCTTTAAAACCACAAAGATGGCGTCAAAGATATCAATAAAAAGCAAAATAGACAGATATTCCCTATTTTGCCCTCTCCTTGATAATGTATCAGATACTTCAAGCAATAGTAATAATAATATTCTAATTGCTTGATTATCTCTGAACTAGCGAAGATTGAGTGGCAAAGAAAGATGGAAAGGAAAGCAGAAAAATTCTTTAGACAAACAACTTAATTCTTCACCATACAAGCACCCACTCACTCACAAACAACTTTCAAGTGGTGTTCTTGGATAAGATGATGATGGAGACACCATTGTCATCATCATTGGCACTATTATCCCTGACCAGAGCAACAAAAAAAAATGAAAAAAAATGGCTGCTTTAATTCAGAGCCATGAGAGTGAGAGTGATCACTGATTTAAGAGGGGAAAAAAAAGAAGGAAAAAAAAAGGTAAGGCAGAACCTGCTGTGAAATCACCACAGCTCTATCAGCTCGGCCAAACACTTTCTTTTTAACAAAGCACCAGAAAATGTTTCTGTCAGGGATAACAACAAGGGAAAAATAAAATCAAACACACTGGTGGAGGATGAGTAGTGAATAGAAGAAGGGAAGAAAGGAAGAAATAGAGATTAGAATTGAAGATCATGACCCTAGTGCTGAAAATAATTGAAACAGATTAGCCCCCACCTCCTCCCAGACACAAATACAGAAGGAAAAACCCTTTGAATAAGGAAATTAAGTGATTTTAGAGACTATCCTATTGAGCCAATGATTTGGTGAGATCCTGTAATTCAAGGAGTACACAAGGCTCTGAACTGTCTCGAAATAGAAACAAAAACAAAAAAGAATCATCTCCCAAATGCTAACCAAAACATCTTACGCAGTTCCACTTAGAATACAAGAGTTGTGTCCTCCCATGTTAAAACATTTTCCCTGATTTTTATTGGATCTCCATCAGGCCATTCTGTGTGTGACATTCTATGCTCGTCTGCAAACCAAACGATCAAATGGAAGCTTTGGAAATTTGCTTTTTATCCATTTCTGAATAGCAGACATCAGACTCATTTCAAAAGGAGGCTAAATATTTTGGATTTTATCCCTTTTTTCATGGCTTTTGTTGCATTTAAATGAGTGAAAATTGACCTAAGGATAAGGAAGCAAGCAAAGGTTAAGGTTGGTTTTGTCCTGTCAGAACAAACAAGCCACAAAGAGCCATTGAAATTCATATTTGTACGACAGTGAAGACTTTTTATATAAAAAACAAAATAAAACACGACTCCAACCAATGGCTTTTAATTTACTTTAGTGTACATAAAGAAGGTTGGGAATGTACAGTTAGTTTAACAACAAACATTCATATTAGGACATAAGGCTTAGTGTTAGGTACCCAGGTTTATCCGTACTAACAAAAAATGAAAGGATAAAAAAAACAAAAAAAAAACACAATCCATGTGTGTACACAAAAACTTAACCTTGATCGGCACATTTCAACCACTAGCTCTAGTCAAACTACATGAATACAAAATAAAACTTATTAAACATGACTGTGCTATTTGATATTTAACCCATAGTGTCTAAATGTGCATTACTGTTTTTAAAGAATTTCTGTATGCAATTTCTATGTACCAAACACAATTTAGGTTGCTTCTTTTCACACATTTTGGCAAAAGATGAAATTCAATAACAAATTTTACCTTTTGGCTGTATTAGGTTAAGTAATACTTGGTTGATTGAAGTTTATCTAATTTATAACTGTAAATTATGTCATGGAGATTTGTTTTTAATTTTTTAAACTGCCACTTAGTGAAAAATACTGTATGAGCATTTATTAAAAAGGTGTGTGCCTGCATATATAGATTGGTAGCCATACTCAATTAAAAATGATTTGGATTATATCCATTTAAAAGTCAATTTTGTTTAGAAAAAGGAATCGGTGTGTTAGCCAGGAATTTGATTTCCCCGCCGTTTTTATAGGATTGGGAAGTTTTCTAAGGTTCGTATTTTTGAATTTGTTTTAAAAAGGCCAAAAATGGCTAAAAAGGGTCCCAAAATGGCCAAAATGATAGCAGAGCTCAGCTTAATTGGGAAAATGGAATCCAAATCCAATTTTTTTAACACCAATACAGATCACTATATACCAAAAATAAAAATTATATAAATAAGCAGTCATCCAATGCATCCAACGTAATTAGTAATTTTGGCAAAGTCTGTATAAAGAATCCTGAATAATAACACAACCAACTAATTACAATGTCATGTGCATGGAAATAATGCTGATATATTAAGCATGCCCTTCTGCATTTAATGAAAAATGGTTCCAGGGTGAAATCATGAATATAAGATGGATGATGTTAGTGCTGAATATAGTGGTATAAAAAGCGTTGAGCAGGGGGTATTTAAAAAAGCCAAAACTAGCTTTTAAGTATCGAACTAACACGAACAGAGAAAATATACATCATATATGCATATAATTTGTAAGTCCATAGCAAACATTTTATCCATCATGGAGATAAAGTTGAAAAGATTTAAGCCCTGATTAAACCAAAGTCAAATTTGATGCTTGGAAAGAGAAGATGGAATACTCTTAAGTCTGGTCAAATATTTATTTTGCACAATCCTCATCATTGAGAATTGCAAAAGCAGAAGACTTCAAAAGCTTTTCAAAGGGTTAGGGAGTTTTGGGGGTTTTTTTCACAAAAGCACAAAAACCAAAACTTATAAAAAGCTGCCTCACTCAAGAGAAGCATTATGATGCTAGCAATGGAGAGAGAAAATAAATTATGTAAATTACAGTTTTAACTAAAGCACACAAAGACTGCATACTTCTACCAAAGCCACACACTAACTAAAAACTGGAAGAAAATCAGTACATATATAGTTATGATGCCGGGGAGGTAACTGTAAGTCTTGATTTTCCATATTTCGGATTATTGTCTTAATATAAGAAAAAATATCTCTCAATCAAAAAAGAATTCCTGGATTGACCTCAAAATTTTATTCAATTCTTCCTTAATCCATGACCAAACCTACCAAAAATGTCATTGAAATTCATTGAGAACTTTTGGAGATATTGTGTGGACAAATAGGAATGATTACATATAAATATATAAAAAAAAATGAAAATAGATCTCAATCGAAAAAGAATTCCTGGATCAGCCCAAAGATTTTATCAATTCCTTAAAACATGACCCACCCTTCCACAAAATGTCATTGAAATTCATAGAGAACCTTTGGAGATATTGTGTGACAGACATGAGTAAATACATTCATAGGCTGAATTTCTCAGTTGAAACAAGGTAATAAATAATTTTTGCAAATTATTTCTGAGTCTCCACATTGTCTTTTCCTATCATCATTATGTCAGATAGCCATTATCCTATTGTACACCATACATATATATGTATGTGCGTGCGTGCAAAAATGTTTTTTAAAATATCTCTCAATCAAAAAACATGGCTAAATCCACCCCAAAATCTAATCAATTCTTCCTTATCCAATGGCCCACTCTTCCAGAAGATTTAATTGAAATTCAATGAGAACTTTTGGAGATATTGTGTAGACAGACAAACAGGAGTGAATACCTCTTCCAACTTTTTGGCAAAGGTAACAACATGTAATGACTGTCGTATATTGGAACAAAAACCTTCAAAAGGTAGACTAAACATAACTAGTTAACACCTTATGTAGTTGGTTTGGAAAAGAACTAAAACATTTTGAGTTTTTAAATAATGATACTTAATTTTCTTGTATCCAGATCTAAATCTTTTACAAGACTTTTGAGCTGGATATTTGGATTATTTTTTCAATTCACTGATTATATATTTTTCAGCTTTTAAGCTAAAATTTCCTAATTCATTGCATACATGTCTGGAAATGAAAAAAACAATCAATATTTGTACTCTGCTTAGTCAACAGATTTGAAGAAATCAATAAATAAAACAAATAAAGATTTTTCCCTCAGGGGATTTTGGGAAAAAAATTCTTGGAAAGATTTGGAACAGAAAATGAAGATTACCAGAGTTTTCAATTTTAACTTTTTGCTGAATAAACAACTTTTAATTGATTTATTCTCAATATTTATATGAACAAATCTTAAAAAATAATTCAGTGTATAATATCAGGATACTTTGAGTATTTTCTTTTTTAATAACAGTATTTTCTATTATTTATTTTAAAATGTAAAACATTGTGATTTATTGTCTGCTCTTTACTATGTTCACTTTTTTTCTCTGAAGTGAACGCCATTAGAAGACATCCGCAGCAAATCTTCCAGAAGTAAACATTAGATTTTATTTATTTTAAATTTTTCAACAACTCTTTTTTAATTGATTCTGGTCAAGATAAAGAGCAATTTCAAAACAGAATTCTGTAGTTTCAATTGTGTAGAACGGTTCATGTTACTTTAAGCATCATAAATTTAAGGTAATAGTAATCCTTGGTCTTACGGATGTAAAATATGGTAGTTAAACACAGCATACAAAGGCTCCAAAAACTATAACTATACAACGTATTGATCAGATATTAAAGCAATAATGAAGTTAAAAGCCATTAATTTGTTCTTTATCAGAATATTGCACACCATGAATTCGTTTAGGTAAGACAGAAACAGTGTACCCGATGTGCCAAATTGTCATCATAATTTCTTGTTGAGGTGCATTCAGATATTTTTGACAGTTGGGTGTCTGATAAAGAACAAATTAATGACTTAACTGCATTATTGCATTAATATCTGATAAATACGTTGTATAGTTATAGTTTTTGGAGCCTTTGTATGCTGTGTTTAACTACCATATTTTACATCCGTAAGACCAAGGATTATCATTACCTCCAATTTACAACACTTAAAGTAATATGAACTGTGTAGAATTATCAGTCTGAAATCACTAAACAAAAGAATAAAAGTTTTTAAAAATTCAAAAAAGAATTTTGCTATTGTTCCAGCTGAGAAGTAGAAAAACAAAGCTAACCTGATTAAGTCATTTCCACGGTTGAGGAATGCATCACCACTGCTACTCATTCGCTCCACTGAAGCCTCACTAGAGTTGCTGAGAGGGTTGTTTTTGGCCAGGCAGGACAATATTGAAGAAATCAGCTGCATTAATCCAACTGACAGCGAATCAGAAGGCAATTTTTCTCCTGTTGAATTATCGGGAAGGAGATCCTAGAATGCAAAAATGTTTTAAAAAGGTAAATGAACATTTTGAAACATTCACAAAACATTTCATATTTCTAGCTGCTACATTACTTATGAGCTGCAAACACGGAATGGATAGACAATTTTGGCGATAAAAGTGGTGGTGCTATCCCTAAGATGTTCAATAGTTATTTAATAAGAAATATTTGAGTTATTGTCTGAATTTTGTTAGGCAAGGTGTTTTAATCATTGTGTGTGTTGTTATTATCTTTCACAATGTTGATTTGCCCTTAAGGAAGACAAATCAGATGAAAGAAGAAAACAAAGAACACCCGAAGAAGGCTGGAAGGTACACGACACGAAGGTACACGTTGTGAAAGAAAGAACAGTATAGATGAGAAAATAGTCCAACTATAACACACACAATGATAATATCTTTAAGATTTTCTTTTGGGAGTTTTATTGAACCCAATACTAGAAAGCTAAACAGGTTTGAAGTTTTCTTTGAAAGCAGACTTTATATCATGCATGTTTGAAACATTTGCTTCTGAACAAACCAGAACATAAAAGTGAATTAATCATATCATTTTCTTTGGTTCATTCTTTAAATTTGCTATAAGTAACTTACTCCACATTTGAGAAAAAAAGAAAAGGCTACAATATTTAAAATTATCGCAACAGTATTTTGAAACATAACACAGAAATTTTGAAATATTTCATTTTCTAAACAAATGTAATTTTCAATGCCTCTATTGCAGAAAGAATTTTCTTCAAACCTTTTTTATAAAGAAAAGAATTCACTTGTACCACTGTTTTACACAACTGATCAAGTTCAAAGAATGTAATTATTTGCATTTTTCTTCATTTTATTGAATTACATTTTCATGATCAGCTTTCGAAGTCCGTTGTTGGACATAAGCCTTCCCTAAGTCTGTTGTTGTAAGTGTAAAACATGGGCGAGTGATGGGCCTTACTCTGCCACGCTGGCCCATAACGTCTTGGCAAGGGTGGAGTGATCTTAGTCTTGGCCTCCTCGACAATGTAGAATGTACTCAGTACATTCCTAGTCTTCTGATTACATCCATAAAAAAAAAAGATTTATAAAAAACATTTTCTTAGAGCTTTAAAAATGATGTCCTTTTTCTTTGATTGTCAGACACAATTGACACTGAATGAATAATAGATAGGGAAGACCAGGGATAGTTTGACCGCAGGGTAAGATGGACTGCAGGCTTTTCAGTTATTTTGGTCACATGGTTATGTCACTTCACATGCCATGGGGCAAGTTGGTCCCCAGTGCCAAATTAATGCCAAAGTGTTTTCTTTTCTGTTTATGTTTGTTTGATCACAAGGAAATGATGCAGATCTGTTATTCTCTAGTCATGGTTTACAGTGAATTTCTTTTACTGTGCCTACTCATTAAGTGCCATATATTATTATACCTGTACAAAGATCTTGACGCTATTAACATCACAACTGAATGTTTCTTCTTTTCTGGATTTTTTTCAGGGGGGCATAAAAAGATACAAAAGCTGCACAGCTCAGCGTCTTTGTAAATCAGTTTGCTTATTGCCCCAATATCATGGGATAACTTATTCTGACATGGGGTAAGTTCGTCCCTGTGTTACTAGGTAAGCTATGAGCCAAACGGGGAGTTATGTTACAATAGTTTTGCCATTTATAGATATCATAAATTTAGGCAAGATATTGACATCCAGTTTATGAATGGTTCCTCTAACTATTAAAATATTCTCCATACTGCTTTGAGCGTATTTTAAAATTTTTAATTAGAGTCTTGCGACCTTGGTAAACGGTTATTTTTAATTTGAGTCTTGCGACTTTGGTAAACGGTTATTTTTTATAAAATAGAGTCTTTGGTGGCGCCTGTTTGGGGTGGGGTCTTAACCCTCTGCAGGAGATGCAGTTGGCATATTCTAGGCCCCAACGACAGGGCCGTGGGACCAGCAGGAACAGGCACATGTGGGTGATGTGGGTGAGGGATGATATAGCAAAATTTATACCCAAGCTCCACTCACTTTGCTTGGTTAACAAATAATCACATTTTGATTATATCCGTTAAAAGAAAAAAAAAGTTTACTTAGAGTTTAAAAAATGACGTCCATTTTCTTTGATTCTTCAAATCAATTCCTTTTTAATGATTGCAAATCTTGAAAATTTGTTTAATATTTGCTATATATTTTTAACACATTGCCTTTATTTTGAAAGATATTATAATTATTGGGAATCTTGTTTCATAATCTGATAGAAAAACAGCTATTTTGCTTATATATATCCAAATGTATATTCTAAATATTGTGAGACAGTGATGACAAAAACATTTGACAGTTCTCAAACCTCAGCTACTAACTTTAATCCTTATAGCGTAAAAAGTTTGAAGAAAAAGTTCATGCAAGCTGTAAAATGTCTTTGTTATTCAAGTAAACATTAACTTGAATTTTCCTGAGTTTACAAATAAATTGGAGAAAAACATAAGTACATCTGCAACAAATAAGGCAATGTTTCTTTTGAGGAGTTCTAAGAAATAAGCAAGCTTACTTTTCTTTCCTTGATCACTTCCAGTTTTGTTCATGCACTTTCTTACAATTAGGTTTTATATCTCAACTGAGAATTAAAGTTTTTCATGATTTCAGGTAAGTCAAGAAATTGCATGACCAGCTGTTTGAAATCACATAAATGTTAAATGAAAATTTAAATACCAAGTGGATAAGTACAAAACAAAAACAATACTTTACTTACGGTTAATTTGCGAATAAGAAGGTCTACAAGGATTCCTATTTTATTGCCGAATAACATATAATGACAATTTTCATAGCATCCTTTGCACACCTGTCTAAAGACACTAGAAGCCAAGACTAGAGATCTGAAAAAGAAAATACGGGAAATAAGTTTTGAAACAACACTGTAACAGTAAAACGGTCAGAGTAAATCCTTATTGGAATATTGTCATCCTAGATTATAAGAATTTCCAAATGCCCACCATAGCACAGTGGTTAGCAAGCTTGTATGAACACTGATCTAAGCTTAATAAATATCTAGTAAATATTTCTTAATACAAAACAGAAAATTGATCAACCGATTTGTTTAAGAGCATCTAAGATGAAAATATTTGTCATCTAAATTTCTGTGTTATAATGATAAAACTATGCAACACAACTTATTTTTCCTGAATAGTGAATGTTATTTTCCACTTGCTTAAAAAGTTGTACAGTCTCAACCAAATTGTTTCTCTTGCATCTAAAAATACTACATATAAATTTGAGTTAGCCATTTTGTATCCAGTCACCATTAAATGGAAAGTTTAATGCAATTAGAATTTTTCTAGGTTCAATAGATTAAATGATTTGATTGTCTGAAGCTAATTTGTTTTAAATTTCCACATTAAAATTATATTTCAAACAACTGGTTAAAAATTACTAAAAGCCAGATGTATATGTCTGCTGATAACTTAATGAAGAAATTAAATTGGAATCAGGGGCAAATTTTTTATATTTTAATATTATTGAACTGAAATTGTTTTTTTATTCTTATGACATTCTTAGGCATTTTGATATGGCAAAACATAAAAGATAAATAATGATCTGAATTCTAATAAGAACTGAAAATAAATGAAGTGCAAACATTTTAGAGGCATTTTGCATTTAACAATGACCATCCGATTTCTTTATGACCTCCTGTAAGTCAGTAGATTAAGTTCAGAGTATTTTGTACAAAATAGTGCAAAAACACCTGTAAAAATTGTCTACTATTGTTTAATCTAGAGCAGTCATTCAAGGGGGCAAAATTTGAGCTGAAGGGAGGCAATAGATTGTTACATACAAATGGATGGGGGCAATTGGTTTAAAAAATAACCACTGAATATTACTGAATACTAGGGGAGGGGGGGTGAGAAACTTGAGAAAATCTAGAATTTTCCTTTCAACTTATTTGTCAGTATAACAATTTCAATGTGGCTGGAGAAAAAAAAATAAAATAAATTCTACATTATAAAAGTTTCTTTTCATGCTGTGGAAAATTTCTAACTAGCTTTTAATCACTTCATCTTTTAATCACTTTTAATGATAATTACTATAGCTTAAATGAGTGTAACAAAATGGCTAATCAAATCAGTAAAGAAAGTTACAACTTTAAATTACACCTTGGACATCCAGTTTGATACACTGCCAACAATTTATTTACAGAAAATCTTAAATATACTTGGCATATGTTTTATGATATAGACATAAAATACAAAACTAAGTCTGAATTCAAAACTAAAAACCCATTTTAAACAACTGAAAGAATGCAATTACTTACTTTAGAGGAATTGGAGGAGACACACTGGGTGAAGAGGTGTCCATCAACATCAGTATGCGGCTAAGTGTAGTCAGCCCACCAAGGATACGAAAACTGAACTGATCATCATTAGGAATCTGAAATGGTTTCAATTTAACATCATTAAAAAAATTTGAAAAAAAATTGAAAAAATGTATTATCAGAATTACTGAATACCAGGAAAAAAAATTCAAGTAGAATATTTTTAATTTAAAAAAAATACTTTGCAAGTTACCAAAAATTAATATTATAAAACTAATGCACAAATATAAAAGAAATCCAGTTCTCATGAATGTAAAAACAAAGTACAAGCATTAGAATATAAAGCTAACTAAATGATCATTATATTTTATCACCTTAAAATATATCTAAACAAAAGATCTATAATTTAAATTTAAAATCAATACACTGTCACGAATATGGTTTCAAAATCATTGTAGCACGAGAACAAAATCAAAAAGTAAAAATATTTTCAAGGGAAACAACTCGCTGTTGAGTAATCTCCCTTGACATCAATGACCACAATGTATTTTTTAAGTTTCAGAAAAACAATTATTATAGTGATATTTATTAATACCAGTATATTATTATTTGAAACTTATATTATTATTTGAAATCCGACATCCAACAAATCTATCATGATTACTTAAAACTTTGGATTTTTTTTTTTCTATAAAAAAATATTTATGAAAAAAATCAACTTAGTTTTTAACCAGAAATACGTTGTCATCATCAGCCTTTACAAGTCCGCAGCTGGACAAAGGCCTTTCCCATCTCCTTCCATGACGACCTATCTTGTGCTAACCTCTGCCACGTCTTACCGGCAAACCTTTCTATCTCTTCCCTCCATCTTGTGTCTGGTCTTTTCCTACTGCATTTACTATCCCATGGGCACCAATCAGATCTATTGTCATCTCTTCTTGCTAGGTGACCAGCCCATCTCCATTTTTGCTGCTTAATTATTTGTAGAATATCTTTCACTCTAGTCCTCCCTCTGATCCATGTTGATCTTTTTCTATCTCCTAGCATTGCTCTTTCCATGGCTCTCAGAGTTATTCTAAGTTGGTTCTTGGTTCGTTTGGTTAATTTCCATGTTTCGCATCCGTAAGTCATAGCTGGTATTATGCAACCGTTGTATACTTTATGCTTTAAGTACATTGGCAAGGTGCTCTTCAGAATGTCTCTATTCATACCAAATGCTTTCCAACCTATCATTATGTATCATTTTATTTTACAGTCATGGTCTTTCTCTGGCTTTATAACCTGTCCTAGGTAGATGTATTCATCAACCTCTAGATCCTCTCCTATCTTTATGGCCTTTTTGGGGACTTTATCATTGAACATTACTTTTGTCTTTGAAATAAGTTACAAGTGATATTAATCTATTGTACTTAAAAAGCATGTTACTGCAAATTAAGAGGAATAATTCATTGTTTATAAGGAAGATCAGAAGTATTAATAAAAGGGGATGACAAATCAAAAATTCATGAATTCTGAAAACATTTTATTCCACAAAACTTACTTTTTTCTCAAAAATCCGACTGACTTCATTTAGAGCTCTATCCAGTGCAGACACCCGATTCTGGGGCCATGGCCCATTACCAGAGCTTTGCAGATATTTGTTGACATCCTTTATGAACTTCTGTAACCTGAAAGCAAAACAAGACAGAAAAATGTAAAACAAAAAATAAAGTTCAAATTTATCTATTAAAGCATAATATTTGGAATATTTAAAGCCAAAAAGCAGCTTTTATTATTTTATTCTTCTTTAAAGTTTAAATTTTATTGAATTCAAAGCCCTGCAAGAATACCAATTATGATGCACAACACTGAACAATGTGGCAAAAAGCAAAAATTTACCACAGATATTTACCAGAAAAATGTCCAGAATCACTTAAAAGGTGCAGTCACTATCAATTTACATAACATTTTTCTCTGTTTTTTTCTTAAATAAATAAATGCCTGTGATTAGCAGATACATATTAAACAGAGACAACTACATATACTCATATATATATATATTAGTCGTAGTAGTATTATAACAAATACAAATCATATATAAGAAATACGATATATGTTATTGAAAATATTTATTTCAAGTGCTCGACATATGAAAAAGTTAATTTTATAATTAACAATCATTTGGAGCTAATATTCCATATTGAAACAAGTATGGTCGGAGCTGACAATATATATATGACACTAGACAAAATAATTCCTGAAAAACTTTTTTCGTTTGACACTCATCAGAGGATAACTGTCAGATATAATCCAGATTTGAAAAAAATATCGTTTAGATTTGAAATCACATCAAAACATTGTCTTAAATCATGACATCTTGGATTGTTGTTCTAAAATGTGCTTTAACCAACTTTCGAGCACAGTATATGTAGTTGTAGTTGTTTCTGTTCCGCTAATCACAGGCATTTTAAAATTCTGTACCACCAAAAGACTTTTCAAATAAAGAAAGAAAAGAAAAGAAACAAAAACATTTTCACCCAACTCATTCAGGAAAAATAGTATAAATCTGAGAAGATAAAACAACAAGAGAACTAGGAAAGGTGCTCTTGTTTATTGCCAAGAAGTCTAATTTTAATAGTTTAATGTCAAGAGAATAAAAAAGGCATTTGAGTATCAAATGTCTGGCTTATTTCCCAAAAAATTAGTTCAATCTTATTCAATCAAATTCTTTTCCAAATAAACCAATATCAACTGATAAAAACTTTGGAAATGTAGATGTAAAATTGGGGGGAAAAAAATGAACTTACTTGGCTTTGTGTTCAGACTCAGCAATCTGAGTTTTCCCAGATAAAGAATTTTCATATTCAACACCCCTATAAGAAAAATGAAATGATTGTATAATAAAACATTTAAATAGAAACTAAATGATATATTCCTTTATGTAGTAGTTATAAAATGATCAGAAAAGAATCTAAACTTAATGAAAAGGACTTGTGTGCTTACTATTGAATCAATTTCCTATTCTGAATCCATCATTTTTAAAGAAAATCCAACTGATAAAAGTTTCTGGTTCTTCAATTCCACTTTATATCGGAGCCAAAAAGTAATGATAAAAAAACACACCATCTTATAATATAAAAGCTCAGGTTACTTTGTTATGTTTGTTTGCTGATTTCTGTCATGCTAAAGCAAACAAAGAGAGAAAGGGGTAAAGCAAGGCTTTACTGTGTGTGTGTTTGCATCTACATCACCACTACTGCTGCTGCTGTTTAAGTAGTAGCACAGAAAACAATTCCACTAAATTTAAGCAACTCTGATTTTTCATGAATAAAACTGATGTTTTTCACTAAAAAAGAAATTTGTATTCAATTTTGTTGCCTTATTGTTTTAAAATTATTAAAAATCAGAAAATATTGATAGTTGTAGAAAATAGACAGAAAAATAAATTTTGTTAGAGGTATGTGTTTTATGTTTGCAATAAATAGATTTATATTAAAATATTTGTATAATCCAGTCATTTTTTTACAGTTACTATGGCCATAACAGAGCCAGGCATAAATTATTCAGAAAGATGGCAAGTTGCATCTGGCAAAGATTATAGTTTGATTCTTGGAGTTATGTAGTCCTAGAGAAAATCTTTGAAAAAAAGAAATATCACAGGACTACTATGATCATGCTTGTAAAACCCATAAAAATATTTATCCTATTGTTCTTATATATCCAGTGATGTGAAGACTTTATGGACCTGGAGAAGAAAAGATCCATAACATGCATTTTTAATCTAGCTGGGTACTTCAGTTGTACTATGGTTAGCAACCATCCTTGTATATTTGATGTTCAAATTTATGCATAAATTAAAATATAAAGCTATTATATAATAACTACATTCTTTAGCACGAGTGGTAAAATTTCATAACCTTGTTTTCACATTTATTAGTATTTTATAAATACTTTTAATCCAAAGTACCACAGCAAAAATGTATAGTAATTACCTCAGCATCATTCGCTGTCGAAGTTTTTTGCATCGTTTCTTAAGCGCTTTTTGCCTCTCTCTTTCCGAGGCTATCACAGGATGGGTATTAGCATCAGGTGCATCCCCAATATGCTTTAAATTGAAAGATTCCTACAAACAGACAAAAAGAGGAGTTTTATACACAAAGCAATTCTAAAAGGATTACTGAGATGACCAGCAATCAGTAAATTTCTTAGCAAGAAAAAAAAAAAACAAAAAAAAAAAAAACTTTATTCTTAGAGCTTTCATTTATCTTTGTATTTTAAAGAATTTGTTTCAGAAGCCTCTAAACTTTTACAGATTAATATTTTTCTTTTGTTAAAGAATTTATCATTTAATAAGTAGTTACTAACTTATTTCCATATCGAATTCAATGGCTTTATATTCAGTAAGAAAATAAGAAAATGAAAGCAATTTTGAAGAAATACTTGAAAGTAATAAATTTTTAATTAATAAACAGTGAATTACATAAATATTTCAGTTTTTGTCCTGATGATAAGAATAACAGAAATATTCATAATTCCCTGAACTTGATCATACTTTATCAAAAGATGTTTTTTGAATTACTTTTATCCTTTTGTCTCTGAAATTGACTGATATTTTGCTGATGTCACTTATTTGTTGATTGTATCATGTCAAACTATTAATTTCTTTATCTTTTAAATATCACAAGCAATAATTAGTTAGGATATTTTCCTTCTCGAAGTATATGATGAAAATGGTTTCATATTCAGAGAATCTTCTGCTTTAACAGAAGAATAACCAAATTACAAAGGTCAGCAAACAATGATTTGCAGTATTTTAATCCATTTTCATAAAGCTGGACAAAAGATGCATATTTCCCTAGATTTGTACTGTTCTCAATGTCGTCTATTGCTTTTTCCAAGGTAACCATTAGCCCACAACAAACTTCGAGAGAATTTTGCACATTTAAACCCACCATCTCAACACTGAAAACACAATGGGGAAAACATCTAAAACATTGTACAACAAACTGCTTGATAGTAATAAGGTATAAATATTCTAAGGAACATTCCAAGGCAACAATACACATATACAATGGTAATACTTACTATGTCTTCTTTAGACATTGTCTGTCCTGAAACAGTTTGAAGCATTGTCTCTTTGTGCTTTTTTCCTCTTAAGTGAGACAACAGGTGTACTTCAGATAAAATCTACAATATGAAAATATTGGAGGCTTATATTTTCTGTGAAAAATATGCAAACATTACTCATAAAAATCTCAGCATACTAAACAGAAATACATTATTGAATATCACCCTAAAAAGATAAGTAAAGATTTTGTTTAATTTTCTCAGGAATATTCAGCTTACAAACATTTAATGATTGAGAGAATTTTTCAATTTCATTTGAAGATTAAATGAATTTCAATTAATTAGTAAAGAACAAAGTTATTCTGAAATAAAATTAAACTGATTTAAATTTTAATGGTGTAGATGGACCAAAATTCCAAGATTATTAAAATGAAAACCGATCTTTACAAATCTTCCTAAAATCTGGAAATATTTAAATAGTCTACAGAAGATAAATTAGAAAATACAGTCAAATATTTCAAGGTACTAATACATACAATTGACAATTTAATTGCATTATTTCTTTAATTCGTTTTTAAACAGATTCAATGTCCTTTGATCCCTTAAAAATGTCAAACATTTTTATAGCTTCCCTAAATTCAATGTTTTCATTCTCTATCAACATAGCCAATATGTTTTTTTTCTTTTTGTCAATATTAAACTCACCAAAACATTGCAAACTTTACACAATTTTTTCTGATCATAAGGTGTTAATTGTGGAGCCTCATTGTGATCCTCTGTTGAATGACGAAGGACACTCATTTCAAATGCCTTTTCGCGAATATTTTGCAAAATTTCTTGATGTCTCTGTGTGCTTTCATCTTGCTATAAAAAGAGAATAAAAAACATAAAATAATTTATTTTAATACAGGAATTGTGAATATAATTGTCTTGGGAGAAAGAAAAAAAAAGAAAAAAAATTAAATCACAGATAGCTATTTGAAATAGTATTCTCAAATACATATATTTGTAAATATTAAATATATGGCTCAGCAGTTTAAAAGAAATATGGCATAGTAGATATATTTATATTAGGATTTTTAATAAAGATTTTTCTAAAAATTCCCCTCCTTCATAATTTGTATTGCATGTGTTTATAAAAATGTGCACACATTACTATTATGTCTATTATGTCTATTATATCAGCAAACAGGAAATAACATTTACAATGAGATTAAAACAATCTAACAGACCTTATTCACTTACAGAATATTTCCCAAGCTGTCAATACTAATATGGATAATACTAATACCAAATACTAATACCAAAATACTATACAAAATGTTATACCACCCCCCAAAATATGTTTGATGCAACCTGAGTTCAAACTCCAGTCTAGGCTGTTTATGTACATTTCACACTAATGCCCTTGGGAAA
>VCCN01006870.1:178088-203447 GCA_006491835.1 Architeuthis dux | reverse complement strand
CTTATACTTCAGAGGAGACTAGCTTGTGTCTTATACTTCAGAAGCTAGTCTTTCATAGATAATGCTGTAACCTATTGAGGAACCAAACTGGGTTCTCACCTTTAGTCTTTTTTCCAACATGTTTCTGACTTTTTTCCAACATGTTTCTGACTTTTTTCCAACATGTTTCTGACTTTTTTCAACATTGTATTGTTGATTCTCGAGCATTAGTAGTAGCAATGCCCTAATGTCTAGTTTTTTTTTCTTTTTAATATTCTGAGATGAACTATTTTCTGTAATTTTGACTAGTTTCTTCGTGATTATTTTTGATTTTTTAACCATTAAATTATAAAAAGACTTAGAGTATGATTACTACGACTAGGTAGTCAATAATAAATACAGCATGGAATAAAGTCAGAATATGGTATAAAGACTAGAGATGAGAACTCTGCTTAATTCCAACCACTTTGGTAGTCTAATTGGTTATGGCACTGTCCTTGAAAGACATGAGTAGTGATATACCGAAATATCAATCGGGTTGGATATCCCACACTGGATTCACAAAAAAAGATCACTGCTATCATGTGAATCCAGTGCCGGGTATCTGACCGGATTGATATTCCAGTACATCACTACATATGAGTGATTCTCAAAACTACATCTTTATTCCAAAATTCAGCAGTTTCATTTAAAATGCCAAAGAATGGATCAGCTAAAAAACAATAAAAATTGATGAGAATTAATGAAAATAGTTATTCTCAAAACAATTTCATTTTTAAAATATCTAAGAAATGAAATTTAATGCTAAATAATGAAAACACAATGAACTTTTCATTCCCTCTAATATTTAATAAAATATACTTTATGGTTCAGAGTATTTAGCTGCAGTATTGCAGAATTTATTAGTTTATTCTAAAGCCACAGCCTAATTTGTATTCTATAGATGTTTAACCAGTGTCTTCTCAAAGCATCTAGGCCATGTTTAACAACATGCTGATCAAAAAAAAAATAATGGGGTAAGGGAGAATTGGTTAAAATTTGGAGCAGATCCAGGAATTTTTTTCAATTGACAGATATTATTTCATTTTCTTTTTTTATATATTTGTATTCTCAATGAATTTCAATGACATTTTGTGGAAGTGGCCATTGGCTAAGAAAGAAATGGTTAAATTATTAAGCAGATCCAGGAATCTTTTTTGATTGAAAGATATGTCTTTCATATACTAAGACAGTCAGCAATGTGGAATTCGAAACTTACATTTATCTCCCCTACATCGTAGCTACATATGAACTGATTTTCATTCAGTTTTTACTTAATGTATGGTGTTGACAGAGGTGAACGCTCTCTGAGCGCTTTCTAGTTTCCTCTGAATCTAATTGTACAAAGATTTATCAAAGTCATCAAAATTCTTTAACCTTTGTTATATTTAAAAACCTTAATTAGGAAAGCGGTTATTAAAAACTAGTGATGTACCAAAATATCAATCCGGATGGATATCCAGTGCCATATTCACAAAAAATTATCACTGTCACCGTGTGAACCCGGCGCCGGACACCTGATTGATACTCTGGTACATCACTATTAAAAAACGTAAAATCTTTTATTCCAAAGACATGGTTTACCTCTACAGCAGCTTCTTTTGCCAGTTTCTCTTCATGTCTTCGCTGGCGTTCTTCCTGAAAATATAAGATACTCTATAGAAATGCTTTCTTTCACACAAAACAAAGAATTTCTATTACAGGTAAGTGATATATGTTTGATAGGCACTAATTACCTACTACACAAGCAAGCAACAACACCCAAGAAATTATAAATCTGTTAAATAATTTTTAAATTGTAGTTTTTACTCACCAAATATATACTTTGTCAGATTTCTGTTCAATTTGAACATTTTATTTATATAAAGCAATATTAATTTTAATTAATTTTTATTTTAGTTCTAATTATAATTTTAATCAATTTTAATATATTGCAATGAATGTTAGGACTTACTTCTCAGAAAAATAAAAGATCAACCCAAATTTGAAAACATTACGATTTTAGTTTAAGTTTTGGAGAAACTTTGGCTAGTTATACAAAAGATTTAATCCTACACTGACAGTCTTAACAATTCATACATTTAAAATTGAGAGAGAATTGCTAAATATTGCTTGATTTTGATCTTTTAACAGTAAAACTTAAAAAGCTGACAGCATTATCAACAGTTAACCACTGGATGTAGAGCTCATTACTGGGCTGAGTTTGCAGACAAAAATTTAGGATGGTTTTCCATGTCTGTTGCAGGCCATCAGGTGGGCTGCTAGGCCTATGCAGAAGAGGTATGTGGAATAGTGCTGAGAAGTGTGCACTTGACCAATCCCACCGTCCAAACCAAGGGTTTGCATGCCATGCCAACTGAGGTGGGATGATGGAACAAGGTCCCAAGGTGATAGGTTTTCTTTTGGAGTAACTTAACTTTGAGTTATGGCACCAAATGAACATAACACAAAGAACCTGACATTTCAAGATGGACAGAACAATTCAAGTCATCTTACTGTTGCCAATGTAGAACTGACAATTTCTTTTATGCTAGTTGGGGTCATTTTTCTTCTTTTTTATTTGTAAGAATTGTGACCATGTTTTGATTGATTGTTTTGTTTTGTTTAACGGCACATTGACCCTTGGTGGGTTATTTAGTGCTGAATTAGAGACAAATGCCATGAGATCCCAAAAGCTTCTCAGGACGAATTCTGAGCATGCTAATGGTGATTGCCTCCCGACCAGCTAGCCAAGATATCCTGTGCAACTTCTCCCAGGATGATACCCGAGCATGCCACAAGGGCCATGGTTCTCTGAACTTCAAGGCCATGACAGTTTCAAAGAACAGATACTACACTTTGATCTTAGCCAAAAGGCTGCAAAGCCACCATCTGCCCCTGTTACAAATTTATTTCAATGCAGCCAAATTATACTGTTCTTATTTTGCACTGAAAGCAAAGCAAATGTTCTTGATAATTTGTTCCAATATCAAAAATGGTGATGGTAAAGAAAACCGTTTATCATTATATAAGCAATTATTCTAACTTAAATTTTTTTTTTAAATTTAAACATTTTATAAATCTCCAGATTTAAAAAAGCATTTCATATTTTTCATATTTTTAAATTGTAACAGTCTCAAATAAACTTTTATAAAAGATAAATTAAAACTTCTAATAAAGTTATTAAAAGAGCATCATACTTTGTAAAGTTACACAATTCTAATTTGATAGTAAGTTTAAATTTGGAAGAAACATGTTTAATATTCCACTTAATATCAAATTTTACTAGTTTTTACCGTCATCCTAATTTTAGTTGTTTTTATACAATGGGATGAAGGTAAAAACTAGTCAAATTTAATAAAAAGTGGTGTGTTACAATATTTCATCCAATAATAATAAAGAATGTTTAACATACTTTTAATTCAACTTTAAATTTGGAAAAAAAACATTTAATATTCTCAATTTGTTTATTTTTTGTTATCAAAAAATGAAGTGTATGTAAAAATAAATTTATAATATGACAGTAAATTTTACATTAACTAAAAGGAGTTGGTCCTTTCTCCTAACTTGTAATTTAATTAATACAAATGAAGAAACTATATCTCTGGCCAAATGACAAACCCCCAATCAGTAATGTCACTTCATTTGAAATAATAGGTTAACATTTGAGCCCAGAAACAGTGAGTTGTGATTTTAGACAAGTGTTTTATAAAACCTGAAAAGTATTAATTAGATTCCATCTGGGGGACAGACGGAGCGCATGCACACACAAATTAAAGCTACCTATTTTTTAAAAAAATAAATGCCACAAGGTTTCATAGAATAACTCTCCTTGCCATATTTTCCAAAGGGTTATTTTTTAGCAAACAACAATCTTAAACAATCAGATCCTAAACATTACAAAATAGAAAATTACAAGTGCTAAATTTGGTGAGAATAACATTTTTTATTTTTTTAAATCAATCTTATTAAAAAAATCTTATGAGCTTTCTGAAGTGAATAAAATGTGTTGTCTACATGAGCATCAGCTGAAATTTGTAAATAATTACATTTTCATATGTTAATATAACTTAAAGAAATGTTTGCAAAAACAATAAGTGGTTGATGGAGAAATGGAAATGAAAATGAGAGTCAAAGAAGAAAAAACAAACTATGACCACAAAAAGTGCAAGTGCTATATGAAATGATGATGGAAAAGAAGAAAAAGAATGAAATATCAGTACTCTTGTAATAGTGGGGTCCCAGGATATAATATGTGTAAAAGAGTTATTCCCCTTAAATTATTGTATTAAAATAAATTATTAAATAACTTAATATAAAATTGTGTATCAAATTATTGTTATTAAATTGATTTGTATTAAATTAAATTGCTTTTTAATGAAATTATTGTGTTTCATAGGGATTTCTTTTGTGTATATCCAGACTCCCAAATTAAAAAAAAAAATCTTGGAAGGGGAATAACTCTTGGTCTTTTACGCATATTACGCCTTGACACATCTATTACAAGAGTAAAAAAACAAAAAACAAAGGATAATTAGTGATTGGTTAGAAAATAAAATTTCTACACTATTATAAATTCATGCTACAATATTAAAACCTGAGGTCCTTATTAAAAACGAGAAGACTGATTTTTTTAAAGTAAATAAAATTAAAGACATTAGCAAATTTTGGTAAAAAAGGAGATCAGAATTGTATTTTTACATTTTTTTTATTATCAGTAAGGAATGATTGCCTATGACAAACGCAAAAAACAGCATTATTTTCAATCACGCCAGCAAGCACTAAGGGGAGTAATTACTATTTAAAAATACGCAATTACCTCCCTTACGTTATTGGGAGATTTCTCAACTGAAAATTGTATTGTGTTAATTACGAGGCGATGATTTGTTTTTAGATATTATAACTAATCAATGAATTGACTATAAAAAGCATATGGAAATGAAGCATAACGAATACAAAGTGGTGTTTATTAAAAAGAAAACAGATTATATAGAGAATAATGAACAAAGTTATTTTTTTCATACATAAAAGTAATTTATACCCATATATATTAATATTTCTGTACTACAGAAAAGCAGAAAATAACTGAAATCGTAAATAAATTTAAATCAAAAGAAAAAGATTACAAAAAGTTTTGTTTCCAGAAAATATTTTACTTTAATTTGACAAAGTTTACTTTAATCTTAAATTTAGTTTTTTTTTAACAAATCTAAAAGGAATCTCTTCCACTGCCATTCTACATACAAATTTAAACATGCATTGAAGTGATACATGAACGATTTAGAAAATACACTATGGGACTGAATTGAGTATAACTGTACAGTTAGAATAAAACTATAATAGAATAAAATAAATTTGAACACCATTTTAAAGCCAATCAAATGCTGAAAAAGGCATAATAGAAAATAAATGTATAACTGAATCCAGTTTTAATAACCATCTGGAGACAAATATTGCAGTGAATAGCGGATGTATAATAAAAAGAATTGAAGAGAGAACTTGTTATTATTTTGTTTAATTGTCCTGAAAGCTTTTTCGCTGACACTTTTCAAAGGTTTTCGTCAGTATGTTATTTTAATGTACCGTGTGTGAATCAATTTTATTTAAAATGAATAGCATGTCTTTCGGTCCTGCGTTAGCTAACATCTTTGTTGGTTTTTATGAAAAACAATTTTTGAACAGACACAAAAACCTGTTGACACTTTTGTCATTCTAAAAACAGATTCTGAGTGTAACAATCTATTCCCCAAACTCATTACACCCATCTTTCAAATTTACTTTTGAGAATGAACAAATGGGGCACTCTTTCTTGATGTTCATGTTGAAAAGTGTACTAGGGTCTACCGTAAACATTAGTTTACTAGACTGTACATATGTTGGGATTCCTTCAGCCCAAAACAGAGGAAGATAAACCTTATCAGTACTCTAGTTCACAGGGCACTTATGATTTGCTCTAAAAGCAAATTAGCTGAAGAACTGGACACTCTTAAGTCCATTCTATACACAAATGGCTATACTGAAGATATAGTCATTAACTGTTTTCAAAAGAAGTTAAAAAAATATTTGAGTGACAAAATATTTGGCCCACAAAAGTGTCCCTTGTATCTGAGAGTACCATGGATTGGTAATATATCCACACATCTGGCAAACCAAATAACCAAAACCATCACTAATTGTTTCCCGTCAACCAACCCACAGGTCATTTTTAATACAGGGAAAATTCTACCACCCAATCAGAAGTTTAGTAATATACAAATTTGTGTGCTGCTGTGATGCCCGGTATGTGAAGCACACAACATTGGAAAGTAGGATCAAACAACATATTCCTTCCTACATCTGCCAGGGATTGACAGAAAAGGCAAAAATGTATTCCCAATCAGCTATCGGTCAACATCTCTTAAAAAATCCGGATTGCACCAAGGCATACAGCGACAACATTTTTAAAACTATAAGTTTTGCCAGATCGTCGTTTCACTTAAGTATTATGGAATCCCTTCATATAAGAACCAAGAAACAAATATTATGAAAACAGAAGGAGTTTGTGTTTGCACTAAAACTTTTCTAAGATGAAGTCATTCCCAAACTTGCTGTCATTCTACGACCATCACACAAACAATATTCAACACGTGTCTTCATGTTATTTTACCACGTTCAACAACATGCTATTCAAATACAATTGATTCACACACAGTACATTAAAATAACATACTGACAAAAACCTTTGAAAAGTGTCAGCAAAAACGCTTTCAGGCCAATAAAACAAAATAATAACAAGTTCTCTCTTCAACTCTTTTTACTATGCATCTGCTATTCACTGCAATATTAAAATTCTGTACCACCAAAAGACTTTTCAAATATGCAAATGGAAATTATTTCTACATAAAAGAATGTTTCACCTATAAAACTCAAACCTTAAAAATTCAAATTTTGTGTACAAGCATATTGTACATTAGAATTCATTAATATTAATCAGCATTTATTATCATACCAGACAAGTATGAACACAATCTAACTCTAAGATTCACAGACAACTTGTAACTGCTGTGGAACTCTTCAATGAATAGGATTTTCTTAATGGAACTCTTATGAATTGAATTAAAGAAAAAAAATTATCAAAATGTGCAAGGGAGATAACTTTAATCAGGAGTTACTTTTTGAATTTGCTAGAATGAATTTAAGAGTAAAATATTCAAGTTTTGACTAAATTGTACATAATCTTTAGTGCTTGTAACATGGGAAACTAATGTTAAACAAAAACACACATGTTGATTAAAGCACATACAATACTTAGAAACCAATATTCAAGGCATGTGTATGCAACATAAGCAAAGCATGCAAATAGTCACAAACTATCCCAAAAATAAAGCCATGGAAATCTCAGTGAAAAGATTAATCTGGAGGTTTAAAATTGTTACAAGGATTTCCAGGAGATCTTTCTAAATCTTTATCAGATAAAAGTATGCCAAATCAAAAGAATGCCTTTTAGTTCTTTTAAATTTATAAAAATCATATGCAAATATACATTCATTAATTAGCATCTAAAACTGATTTTTTTTTTCTCTAACTTAAATCATTCAATTATTTTTAAATACTATTAAAAAAATAGATATTTAATTTCAAGCTATATATGCATTTTCAGACAAGCTCAAATTTCTTTTTTTGCAAAGAAAGAAATTTTTTAACAATACATATCGATGTCAGTATAATATACAAATCAGAAAAAAATAGATTTTACATTTTCTGTAGCAATGTATTTTTCTTTATTGGGAGTGGCACTCTGGTGCTGGTTCTTATATCTTAGGCACACCACGAGATACTTAAACAGAATTGCAATACTGATTCATAGAATATAGATAAAAAGAAAAACTTTACATATATTGTATATATATGAGGCTCAGATATTTTACCAAATTAATCACATTAAGACAAGATAATATTCATTTTATTTATTTCAGGAGTTGGGAATGTCATTGCAGATTAACATACAAAACTTGGAAGTGCAGTCATCAGAAAATGATTGAAGAAACCATGAACTAAAACGCTGTTGAGTATCATGACTAATGTTTTTCTCACGCAAGTGGATTATGAAGGATCAGGAATCTTTCCCTTGCAAGCAAAACTGTCAAACATCAGTGAATGAACTTGAGAGAGGATTATATTTTTACCTCATATCCTTATGGGAATACTTTATACTAGCAGGGATACCCGGCATTGCCCTGGGAAAAAACTTAAAATATAACAACACAGGAAAGCAAATGATATTTTATAGAGATTTAATGAAATTAAATAAAGTGATGGGTGTGCTAAAACCTTTAAAAAATTTTTTTCTCAAAACTTACAAATTTCTGGAAGGTTTCAAGGTCTAATAGATTGAAAACACAAAATTAAAAGAAAACAATATTTAATTTTCTCCGTCAGGGTTTGAACTTGGTCTGCCGATTCCATTTTCCATGATTTAACCACTTGGCCATAGGTACTTACACTGAGTTTTTTTAAATAAATAAATAAATTTTTATATAGAAACGTACAAATTGGGGAAGAAAGATTAGTTTTGACTCAAAATTGACCTGTAGGGACCTCGGAGGTCAGCATCACTTACACTATGTTCATCCTAGGGTCAAGTTAACCATATAGACAAATCTTTAGCCCCAGGTTACAGTTGTTTGGGCAGCTATCAGACTTATACATAATAATAAACAAACATTTGCCGTCATCATAGTAATAAATAGATAACTTTTCAATATTTCCTTATAACTAAATCTGTTTATATTCAATTTCATTATTCATAAACAATTCTCTTAAAAGATGAAATAAAATAGAATTTATAACGATAATTTAAACAAAGTATGCAAAACATCGTTATGAATAATCTTGAAAAAAATTTGTTCCAAGTCATACAATTCTCCAACTCCTTGTATGAAATTCCACCATTGTAGAGGCAAATTAAAGACAAAAATATACAATGCTTAAATTTATATTTAATTCTAAAATTTGAGTTTTAAAAAATTAAACATTTTCTTTAAATGATAGGCGTTAATGCATAAATCTTGTATAAAAGTTAAGTGAGTAATTTAAATAAGACTAATTTATATTATGCCTATATATATTATTCTGTAGAGTAGATTTTTGCAAATACAAATAGCAAGCAGAAAGTATATATTGATAATATTCCAATAGAAATCAGAAACCTGTGAATTTGAATGATAGTAATTACAATAAAACACAGCTATAATGGACTAATTGAAATGGCTCCAAAAGTCGTATTTTTATGGTTATTTTAGAATTGGCATAAGAGTTTTAAATGCATATCTGAATCATCAGGATATTTCTACTGTAAACAGATACATATTGAAAATTGAAAAACTATGACATTAAATAATTATATATTTGAGAGAAGATAGAGTTGAGACATCTACAAAGTACTATATCTAGTAAAGTTGAGACATCTACAAAGTCTAACATGCAAAATTGCAAGAGAAAAACTATTGGTTAAGATTAGTTTTTTTGTACCTTGCAGTTCTCCTAGAAAAAAAAAAAAAAGATTTCTTTTAATTTTAGTTGCTTTCAATCCATTAGACCCTAGAATCGTCCGGAAAATTTGTTAGTTTTTAGAAGGTTCTATTTACAATGTAACTATAATGCTAGACTCGGCACTTAATTTCCGTCATTTTCACAGAGATACGGCTTACATGAATTATCTTTTCTTATCCCGGTTACTTTCTTTAATAACCCTAAAAAAAATTGTAATTATCAAAAGAATTAAAATTTCATAATTCTTTTTTATTTTTGCTCCATTCTTCAAAGCAAAAGGGAGATAATTCATGTAAACCGTACCTCCATCTGTACCATGGTAAAAATGGAGGAAATTAAGTGTCTAGTTATTCTAATTACATTGTAAATAGGATGCCCCTTGTAAAACCTATAAAAATCTTTTTCCAAATAACTAACAAATTTCCGGATGGTTCTAGAATTTAATGAAATAAAAGCACCAAAAATTGAAAGAAAAAAAAATGTTCTTCTAGGAGGTCTGTGTGGTACAAGAAAACGAATCTTAACCAAAATATTTATCAAGCAAAACATTTAAAGGGACAAAAAATTATACTGATAATTTCTATCTAGTATTTTACCACAAATCTCCAAAGAAATTTACCAGATATCATACTTTTTTGCAAAACCAGATTTGCATTATTTTATTAACTTTCATTTGGAACACAGATTTTGATATCAATTTCAAATAAATTGTGATGCAAAAGGCTAAAAAACAGAACAAGAGATCCTTCTATTTAAATATATAATGGTTTTAATTATTGCAATTACAATATCTACTACACTGATGTAATTAGGAGACTATCTTCAATACTGTCAAGCGATCAGGTTTATATTAAATGTGCATATTGGATCATGTAGTTAAAGGAAGTAAATCAGGTCGGTTTTGAATAATTTCACATTCTAGTAAACATTCCATCAGAATTTAGGTAACATTTTCTTTAAATGATAGGCGTTAATGCATAAATCTTGTATAAAAGTTAAGTGAGTAATTTAAATAAGACTAATTTATATTATGCCTATATATATTATTCTGTAGAGTAGATTTTTGCAAATACAAATAGCAAGCAGAAAGTATATATTGATAATATTCCAATAGAAATCAGAAACCTGTGAATTTGAATGATAGTAATTACAATAAAACATTGCTATAATGAACTAATTGAGAGAGGGGGTTGTCATTAAAGCTGAAAGTTTGTTATAACTGATGGCTGCCTCTCGTTCGCCACATTTATCTAACTTTGTTCCGTAAATAATAAGAAAGTTTGTTATGGTTTACATGTATGCCTTATTTTCTGAACTTTGTCCCACGTGTTCATTAAAGCCGAAATTCATTATATTGAGGATCATTAAAGTGAGGGTTGACTGTAATTTGGTACTCTTGTAATAATGGGTTCCAGGACGAAATAAAATTGTGTGTTTCTTATAGGATTCTTTTCGTGTATGACAAGACTCCCAAATTTAAAAAAATCTTGCAAAGGGAATAACTTTCAGTCTTTTACACATATTACGCCCTGGACCCCACTATTACAAGAGTACCAATAATTTGATACATCTTCCTTCTTAGATGAACAATCCAGAGTTCAATGATAATGTTCCCAAACTTATCTATCTATATTATAATGATCCAATTTCTGTATGCTTGTAACCGTAACACAGCAAAAACGACAACTTAGCGAGATACCATTAAAATGCTCTAACTTGCAGAATAAAGAAATTTCTAGGCCAAATTGCAATTTAATAATAATAGTGTGGTGTCCAAGTTCACTCTGACCCCAATAAACTATATCATAATATAGATTCGATTTCCCAAGGGAGATAACTCCAGGTATATTAGATGCTAATTACAGAGTAGTTTCTTATATATTTGCAAATAATTATATAAATTCTCTAAATAAAAAGTGACTGGACATCAAGCTTAATGGCCACCAAAGGCAACCTTTAAATGAATATAATATAAAAATACTAAATACAATTTTGAAAATCTGACAAATTTTCCAAGTTTAGTTATTTGTTGGAAAAAAATACACCATAAGTGTATTTAAACATTTTATCTATATTTAACTGAAGACAAAGACAAGATTATTAATCTTGCCATATATATTTCAAGTACAGAGGTATTTGATATTTACTATTGTCAAATCTGGAGTGGACTTTGTTTTTCTACCATAACAACAAGAACAATCTTCAAATTTATGGGAGTAAACACTTCATTGTTTGTCTGTGCCATCACATTAAACCAAACCGATATGTAAAATGAACTCACAGCCAAGTGATTGGTAGCTGGCCCTCTTACCGATTGAGCCAAACTGACAAGTCTTACATATCTTCGATTTATTATATATGCAACACAACAGTTGCAGTATTAAACCTCAGTCGGAATAGAAGTAGGAGTGGAGTTTGACCCTGCAGCAGCCAGGCTTGTTCAATTCAATGTCACTTTTTGTTCTTTAGAAACAAATTCTGTGCAAAATTATACACAAAACAAGAGGTCATTATCTACCTAGGTAAACAGAGGACATTCTGAGATAAATCAGAACTGCAGGAGCAGAAGTCTGGCAAAGTGAGTGAAGTAATCTCATTTGGCAGTGTGTATCACATCATGATGCAAAGAGTGAGACAGAAAATGTTTCCATTTTGGGGCGGAAACATGAAACTAGGGTGTGACAAATGCAATTGAGAAAGTGACATGCACAAACATACAGGACATCCAGTGCAATCTTCAGCACACAACATGAAAGTGTCATGCAAAGGAAATGTGAAGCAGTGAGGGGTTCAATAGAGAGGGAGAGACGCAGTGAGAGAGAGAGAGAGACTAGAAATGTGATCAGGCAGCCACATGTCCTTTGCAGCAGGGCATTATAATACAGACCCTTGCAGGTGAAAAGGTGAGCAAAAATGACCATTCAAAAAAAGATTTAAAAAATAAAATGTAAAAAAAAAAAATAAATAAAAAAATTTAAAAAATACTTTGCAATGTTAGCCAGATTATGTGCCTGTATCTTAAGCTACCACACAAGAAAAAAAATAAAATACATGGCAGTCTTCCAAGTGCCAATAGATGAAACTAAAATTCATTACTACAGATAATCCAAGCAATTTTTAAATTCTGTGAATAAAGACTTATTTTTTCAGTCATTTCTACATGATTAGAGGAATAAATGTGTAAACTCATAATTATTCATAATCCTAAGTACTCAGCACTAACTGATAAAGTTAAAAGATCACACAAAATGTATTAAAGCTTCCTCAGATTATAAAAATGCATACCGCATTTATTATTCATATAAAAGAGAAACCCCTACAAGAAACTGATTTGAATAAACACTTAGTTTGATATTTCTATTTTCAATTTAAATTGGCTTCAAAATTTTAGCATATACAGTGTGTGTAAAAAGAATCTGATACATTTTAAAAGAATTTGGACCAAAGATTAGAAAAAATCTTTTAGATTAGAAAAAAAACAAAAATCAAAACAATATTGAAACAAGATTGAACATTGAAAATTTATGTACAAAAATCACAAATCTTTGGTCCAGATTCTGTCAGTTTTGAAGGTGTATAAATATGTTAAAGTAAAGTTTTTGAAATGTATCAGATACATTTTTGCACTCACTGTACATATATTTTCTAATCTTGTTGTAGTTATTTCATCATATTCTTTCTCCTGAAAATGAAGGTGTTATGTTGGTATAAAACTTCATACATATTCTCATACATGATTATCTTTAAAAACTATGTGGCAGAGAACAGTTTATACATTCTCTATAGCCCATCAAAGAACTGGTGAATTTACTTATGCCAGATTTTCATTATATAATCAAGAGAACTTCATTAGATTCTTTGCATAATAGACAGTTTTTGTGCTGTCCATAACAAACTTACAAATCATATAAATTCAAATGTTTAGTATTGCTAGTTAACTAACCAACATGTTCATCTTTCAGTAAAACCAACAATATAAAATTAAATTTTAAATGAATTGCTTATATCATTGAAAAAGGTTGTCTAAGTGACTAACATTTTCTAAAGCTGGCAACTTTATTCAAAGGTGAAGATACTATCATTCAGTATACACCAAAGTTTTCATATGAGCGTAAAAAATATAACAATGAAATATCCATAACTAAACTTAAAGCCAAATTTGACTGAATCTGATAAGAAATTGTAGTGTATGTACATAATGCAGAATACTAGTTTTAAAATCAGTATCAGGAGAAAAGAATTTGATCAGAAGCTCAAATGCAGCTAAACTTTTGTTTTTCAAAATAAAAAACAGAAAATTGAATAAAAACAAAGCAATCCGAGCCATGCAAGTATTGTAAGACAAAGACATGAAACATTTGTCAATTCATATCAGGAGAGAGGCCTAACAAGGTGAAATTTTTAATTCATTGAAATTAAAGTGTTTTTATTATTCAAGCAACTTCAATGCATTTTAATGATGAATCAATTAGGAATAACATTTTTGAGCAGAATTTGTTTAATTTATAAATTATTTAGTTATTAAACTTTGTTACACCTCCATCGTTTATAAAATAACTGTTGTATAAGAGTGGCATCATTTTAACTTAATACACCAACCAAAATTGTGATAAATTTGTATGGCTGATAAGTACATATAAATTTCAAATGTTATTTAGACCTAATTTGTAAATTCTTAATTCTCAGAAAACCAACTGCAGTTGGTTTCTTAATAATCCCAGATTGAAGTAACTTGGTATATTCGAGAACAGAATATTTTGTATAGGTTTTGCCACAATGGTGGTGATCAGACTAAAACTATAGAAGGTAGCATTTTTCTATTCTAATTTATTCCCTTAATACTAAAATAACTACAGGGATAAAAACAAAGGCACCAAATGTTAAAAGGTATCAATTCCACATGACTGAAAGAGATTCATGATGTGCTGAAATTCTTCAGAAAGATGGGTTTTTTTAATAAAATTAATTACATTTTAAAAAAAAGAATTAAATTAAAAAAAAAGAATTTACAGCATCAAATGTTAGTATTATACAACACCAGGTATGGTTATATACATCTACTTATTTGTTAATTCATGAGATCATGGCTCATCATAAAACGCCTTTAAAAATGGTTACAAAGCACATTAGTAATAACAGAACATCAAGAATCAACAAAAAATTTTAAATCATGAATGCTGTTCCACTAAAGATAAAAACAGTAAATATCTATAAAAACGATGTTTAGGAATGATGACAGATCCACATAATCCCTCTTTCCAAAGAATCTTATCTTTATTACTAACAAGTATTAAGAGTTTAAACACTAGACAGATTTTCAAAAGATATGCAGTGTCAACATTACATTCCAGTGGAAGACAGTTTGTCCACCAAATTTAATTTTATGCAGTCTTATAACAGTGATCATCCAAATGATTGAAAATCTTTGGTGTGCTAAAAGAGCACTTCGAAGAACAAATTAAGCTGGATAATTAATTACTACAGTAATGGTTAGAATAATTAAAATACTCTTTGATATCTCCAATAAATATATCAAATCAACAGTTGGTTTTTATTTAATCAAGTCATTTAAAAAAGAGAAACATTATTGTTGCAGGCAAGTGATTTAGCTTTGTATGAAAAATAGATGTATTGTGGTGGAAGTGTAAGAAATCTCTTTAACTTGCCACTCATAAAATGCAGGGCTAAATACTTGGTTTCAATTGGTATATCTGCTGCTCTAGCTCTATATTCAAAACAACTTTAATGTCATAAGAAATTTCATTTTTATAACTTAAAAAGAAAAAATACCCAAACAGCAAAAATTTAATTTTTTAAAGAAAGAAATAGCAGAGTAAGCATTGTTTATAAATTCTATAGGAAGTTAATTTGCAGGATTAGTCGACTTAAGGAAAAAAGATCAAGAAATTAGAAGGCAAGAGAAAGAATCCAAAGCCCCTAGAGAAAAAGTTAGCATTCAAAAGAAAAAAAAGAGGGCTGGGGTTGCAGCTGATGCTGGTAGTAACAGTAGAGGCTTTATTGGTGTAGTAGTAGCAAGTAGTAGCAGTAGTGATAACAGTGTCATACTAATATTACTAAAACTTGCAAGTGACACCTACTTGCATATCTTGTAATCTGGCTTCTGACTCCTGGTGTTTCGACAGAATGTCATGCCTCTTGTTTTGAGCTTCCAGAGAGTTGATAAAGGCAATTTCATTTGCCTGGAAAATATAAATTTGTTTCACTGTTTTATATACTTTCTGTGTCAGTGACAATCTAAAACAGTGCAGTGTATAGAAACAAATGAAAGCTTTGAAACTAGAGTTGGGAAAAAAAAGAGATATAGGATGAAAACTGGATAGAAAAGTGAGAAACATACAAATAATGAAAGCATGTACACAGAGTGAGGAAGTGTGAGGCCAATCATGGCAGAGGGAGAACAACGAGGGGCCAAGATAACCAAATGCAGCCGTAAATGCAGAGGACATTATTTGTCATAAGAATGCTAATTATGATGATTTCTATTAAAGTGACCAAAGTGTCCAGCTTAGACACCCAAAACATACCCAGACACACACGAACAACATAATGAAACAAAAAAGCAAGCACAATCGACAAAAGACCACTAAAACACTTATGTAAAATATTTATACCTAGACAGACTAATTTTTAAAAACTTGGATAAAGTCTAACCTTCATCTTGTACTGATATATCTTTCTTGAAAAACCATTTATAGCATGTTCAAATCTTTGCACTTTGTACTTTTTTGTGCTATCATTTTTTAATAATATTTTTGATTTTGCAGAAAACAATTACTGTGTAATCAAGAGGTTTGAGTTTAGTTTTTAAATTTATAGAAATCAGTAGCTTAGCTACTAAAGATTTTGCAAGTAGATATGCTGAAAACATCTATCATCTAGAAGTAAAGTTAAATTTGCAGTAAATAGAGTGAATTTTTAAGAAATTCAAATCTAATAAAAAGCTATGTTAAAAAAATTAAACTCCTCAGTCATTTTTGTGTAACTGTTGAATGATAGATTTTTATGCTGTAAAATAACTTAGCACAAATGATTAAGTCGTATTTGTTGTCTGCATAATTTCTAAAGTACAAATTATTTAAAAAGGTCAGTAACACCTTAAGAATTGACATAAAGCCCACTGTAACTGTAATGTATGTTAACCCCTCTATAAAAAGAGGTAAAATTACTTTCAATAAATAATTGGAGTTTAAATACATAATCCTTATGTGTTTTAATTGAAATAAAAAGAATATCAAAATTTATAGTCTTTTAGCAATATGATACATTGACCAATGAATTGATTCAATTTGTAGCCATCTTTGTTATTTCTTTCTTATTCAGTCAATGTATTCTACACCCATTAAGAATCATAGCTTAACTAATTTAGTGAAAGAAACAATAGAATAATGGCCTTAATAAATTCAGAATAAATGCTTACAAGATTAGTCATTGTTCCTATTATGCATTATGTTTAATTCAAAAGCAGACGATGAGTTAGAGAACACTAAATGCCATACAAGCATTGACTTGATATTTTAACCCTATAACATCCCAACTATTTAAAAATAATAAATGTATAATAATAATAGCTTCCATGGTTTATTATTCAATATCTAAATTTAAGAAGGACCATTAATTATAAAGGAGACTTTCAACCCTGAGAAACCTTTCACATAGATTATAATTGATTTGATTCAATATATGTTCAAAGCATTTTTTAGAAAACAGGCCCCTAATATACATTTAGGAGCTGTTAAATTATTTTTTTTTGTCTTAACTTGCAACAAAAATTATACCAGAAAGCAACGGTGACCCAGCTGCCGTTTTACATTCAGCAACATTACAACCTTTCCCCAAATTACTTTTTGGTTAAAGTGTATTACTCATTAGACATGAATTTGGTATTTATTTCAAGTGTGCTATCCTTTAGAGTTGGGCCAATGACTAATAACTGAGTAATATTTTTCATCTCATTTTTACTGCACAATTTAGTTGAATAAAACAAAAAACAAAAAAAAACAATGGCCACATCATAGCAAAAAATGTCACAAGATATGTTTTGTTATGAATAAAAATAATTTATTAAAGTTCATTCTTTTCTTGTTTACTTGGGAAAGGGGAGTGTCCTCTATAGTGCAATGGCCAGCAAGCTTGTCTCACAGACTGATTCACTAGTGCCTTTAGTGATTCTCATTGAATGCCCTACTAATGTGGCCTTATACCAGACTAAATTTAGTTTAATAAATAACTTTGGTGCCTGCCATAGATTGATGGTTAACAAACTAGTTTCAGAATATCTGCTAGTATAGTGAGCAATCTTTACTTGGTACTCCACTATTATGGCCCTGTGCCAGACTTAGTAAGTACCTACTGGGCAAAACAAATTAACAAAAGAGAGGAGAGCTATAAAAGAGCTTTTACATAAATGATTTTTGGTTCATCAGTGCCTATATGAGTTATGTAGTACCAGATATCATTTTCTTTATTTGTTGTACTATATACCAAACAAAACAGTCATCTTATTTAACTTCACAAAAACCTGAGGAAAACAAGACTTTCTACAGTTTACAAATTCTTAAAATACAATGGCAGTAATGTACATCACATTTACAAAGAAAAAAATAGTTTGTATATCCTTGAGTAGTTATATCAAAAAGCTCTCTCTGAATGTTTTGAGAATTTAACCTCATTTTCCAGTAAGGATTGATGCTTGTATATGGAACTGGAGTAAAGATGCAACATGCATAGCAATTGGATAGAATACAGGGAATTGTGGGATTATTCCTTCTGAAGGTTGTTAAACAACAGTAATGGCAAGTAACCAGAATCAGTTGGTTTAGTTTGGAAAGCCCACTAAGCAACCGCATATCCTGAAAAGAGTAAAACCTCTCAGAGTTCAGAATCTAGTCAAGGACATAATATACAACTTTGATACAAGGAAATGAAATACACAATTCTCTTACAAAACATTTTAATCAAATAACCACATCATAAAATATTTTAAATTCTATTAATTATAAAAGTAGATATCTTCACATTGTTCTGGATTTTCTATGTCTCTTTTTTTCAAAAGTAGTTGAGTCTATAAGCAACCTCATGATATCCCTCATTAATTTCCATAGGTAAACAAGGGTAGATGTCAGGATAGAAAGGTTAGGATTATTGTAATCTACAGGTTATACGGAAAGTAATTCTTCCTATGCTGATGTTCTATTATTAAAAGATCTAATTGGGAGACCCTCCCCATTAAATTTTTTGATAATAGAACACACACATATATATATAATTTATTTATTTTTTTACATGACTGACAAACTGAGTCATAGACAAAGGAATTACAATGAAAATACTTCCAGCAAGATTCATGAGCCAACTTAAAACAAAAAAATAAAACATTTATCTAGTCAACCCAACCCAGCCAGGAAGGAAGCAACTCTGTATTTGCCATTTGTATTAAATAACAGGAGTCAGAAGATTGCTTGTTCTTCAAAGAATACTAACAAATACAGAAAATTTAAAAATTTAAAACAAATACACACAGACACAATCGTGTATGATCAGTTATAGAATGATATTCTTTGATAATTAGATTCTCTTTAAAAACAGTTAAATTTTTAGTAAGCTTTTTAGGAATCTTATTGTCCTGTGAATTATGCAAGTTCTAGAATGAAAAATCTCTTATGGCTTTGTGTCATATCCTGCCTGAACCAGGTAAATTTAAAGTCACAAGAATGTAATACAGTTGATATTCAATACAAAATCTTAAAGGTTGTCTTTGAAAAATTGATGGACTCTGGAAGCCTATTCCACATTACAAGTATTCTAGATGGGAAAGCAAGATATCAGACCGATGTCCTTGAGAGGAATGCTGGAAATTCTATGACAAAAATTTAAGGAATCAGAAAAGACAGATGAGAACTATTTTTACTGCTAGTCAACACGCTATCAAAAGTGATAGATTTTTCCAATTTGCTTTTAGTAGTATTCTATGTATTTGAATGTCTTCCTCGGTATATCATGAAAGCATAGGGAGAGTGGGAGATCAGGCACTGTTTAGCACTAGTTTTACTTCTTAGTAATGTGTATGAAAAAGTAGGCTAAGGTACCAAAAGTGGGACATCCATGTTATCTTAAGCAGCCTTAATAGTCAACCTTGTACAAAAATAAAATGTACATGAACAGGTTCTTAACATGAGGAAAAAAAAAAGTATGCCAAGAAAAATAGCACAGAACTTTTACTTATATTGCCAGGTTTAATGTTCAGTGTTGTAGTCAGCTTTTGTTACACTTAAGAATGATATTTTATAAAGTAAATATGAAGTACTTAGGACATAAAATAGTGGGAGTTTTTATAAAATTACACCATAAAAAATAAAATTCATGTCTCTTTCGTCTAAAGCATTTTAAAGGTTTTAAATTAAAAGAAATAAACCCAATACACTTAGTGAAAGTTAAACCTTTATATTTTACTTCAACCCAAATAAATAATACAAAAGTATTTAAAAACAACTTTTAATGCAATAGAATTATACATCATTCTTCCAACGATACTATAGTGCAAAAATGACATTTCAGATATCAAGTCTTTCAATATGGGGAGTAAATATAAAATATCCACAATCAAATACTAACATTCTGTTTAAATATGTGAAAACAATTACAGTAACAGCAGGTACATTTTAGGAAAATTCTCAGGTAATCACATATCTGAAATACCTTGTCCTTGAACATTTTAGATTTGAAATAATGTAGGCTTTTTTAAGCTAATAAAAGCAGCTAATTTAGATAAAAATGGAGAGAAAGTTTTCTTTTGAGTTATAATAAAAATGTTTGAAAAGGAAAGGTAATATATTAAAAACAAGAGCATGTATTCATATTAAAAAATATATAACGTGAATTTTTTTTTCTAGTAAGCATATTTTGTTTCTGAAAAGTAAATAATTCTGTCCTTTCAACTCGCATACTAAATATCACACTGAAGCACCTATATCTACAACAATGTTTAGACTGTCAAGATTTCAATTGGAAAGTTCAAATAAAGCATTTATTTTTAATATATTGAATGATATAAAGAAAGGTTTTCACAATATTTATTAAGTAATGTTTAAAAAGCATGAAAAGAGAATTTTTTTGACACATTGAGATTCTATGCATATTGAAATGCATATGAATAAGAATTATTTTCCTTTAATACTAGGCTTGATATTTTTATAGCTTATTACTAAACAAACAAGCTAAAATTATTTTTCAACACAATCTTTTATAATACCAAAATGTAGGTTTCAGAGTAAATATTTTGATAGCTAGCAATATATACTACTCAAGTGTATAAGCAGTTTGCTTTAAGCAAACTGCTTATATCAGTCATGTGTACCAATAAGAGCCAGAGTGAAACAATTTAATTAGACTAGACCAAAAAATGCCAATCTTTGCAATAATGCAGTTCAGAGAACAGCCATTTTAAATGGCTAAATGTGGCTTCTTTTTTTGTTTTTTTAAATAGCTAAAAGTGGGTAGATTTCATTTCTAGGTAACTGTATACACTCCAAAAACTCATACAAAGGCTCAAAAAAGTATAAATATACAACTTATTGATCAGATAGTTCATAGTAGAAACTTGAAATTTGGTACACACTCCCTTCAATGAAGTAGGGAAAATGCTTTTTTTTTTTTTTGAAAAATGAAAATAGAGGGGGTTCAATATGCAATGTAAGTTTATGCTAAATTGGTTATTTTTTGAAAATTCAGACCTTTTTTAGTGATCACAGCCCAACAAAAGGCAAGAGAAGTAACTTATTCATTGATTACCCCTTTTTCCAACATTTTAATTGATCACCCCAAACACAGCATATGTGGGTGGCAGTGATTCATAATTTCCCTTGGAATGCTAGTTTTATTTATACTTTTTGGGTCCTTTGTACAAGTTTTTGGAGTATATACAGTTACCTGGAAATGAAATCTACCTAAACTTAGCCATTTTTTGTTAAATCTAGCCACTTTTAGCCATTCAAAATGGCCGTTCTCCGAAGTGTGTTATTGCAAAAGTTGCCAACAAAATAAATCAAAATTGTGACAGTAAACAAACTAAAAGCTATAGTTACATTCATAAAATACTAGATATATGTAAACCTAAATACCAAGCCTTCTTAGCACTGATTAATCAGATTGCTGTTGACAGTTCTTATAGAGTCAATAGCAAATTACTTTCCAAAGATTCAACAGAGGAACAACACAAAACCCCACATTAAATATCATCCAAACATTTTCAAAGCTTAAAACAGACTAGACAACATGGTGAGTATGTGTGATAGAGTATTGGAAATCTCATGAAAATGTGAAAGCACTCAACCATGCATACGCAATGTTATACATGAAAGTTTCCCCACTTAAATGTAAGGTTTTATTTTTTTTTGATTTTTAAGTTAGTACATACAAACTTTTAAAAGAAACATTTCTCACAAAGATATATACATTTTTTTTTTTAAATGTTACTCCTACGACTGAAAACAGATACAAACATTGTGAATGCAGTGCATTTCATGCTTAAAAAATGTAGAATTGAAGAGGAAAATCAAGGAAGTAGCCCTATACTAGATATTAGGACACGTTACAATTAATTCATATAGATACATACAATGCCTGCAAGAAAAGGCAGGAAGGTTAGTACAGAGGAAGTCGCTTAGTGTGATCACTTTGGGACAAGGTCTTTTAGATAACAATAACCGGCTGATAACATTAAGCAAAAGATAAATATTTTTAGAACAATTTACATTCATTGTTATAGATTCATTCTTGTTATTAAATCCATTGTTAGAAAGAACTTAACATTATAAAAAATTTAATGATAATAATTTAATAATTTTCAATTAATTTTAAATAAGGTGTTTGGGACCGACTGATTTTAGTAACAGAAACCGTTTGATAACAGTAAATGTGATTGTAATAAACAGCTTCCTCTGTATCATAAAAAAATACAAAGCTAATATTCAATTTTCAATAGTGGAGAACTTTAAATTTTATAAAGTATAAATTATTTTTATCACATGGGAAATAATGTAAACTTGTGTCAAAATCTTTTTCCCAAATTGTTTAATCTGAAAATCTTGTACATGATTATGAATTACACTTACTTAGAAACTTGAAAATCATGCAAAACTGAATTATACTCAGAAAATATTTAATCAACAAATTGAATTTTATACTTATTGAACACAAAATGATTTGAAATTTTCATTAAAAGGATAGTGTTTTGTTTAGAAGCTTTAGAAAATGTTATACATTTAAAATATATTTATACAAATGCAAAATTTATAGAATTAACAGGAAAAAAAAAAAGACATTTTAATTAATAAAATCAGTTATGAAAATTATACTTATTTTTTACACTTGAGAAAGAAATCAGTAACAAAAAAAGCAATAAAACAAGCAATATTTAAATTCACTTTTTATAGTTTTATTTCCATCCATACCATAATAAAACTATAAATAATTTTAGGAAAAAAAAAAAAAATTAATTAAACTGAGTATAAATTTTAACTAGTAACAAAAATGGTATTTTCTATAGTTTTGAGAAGGGTCATTAATATTGAAATGGTTCTTCACAGAACGTTGTTGGAAACAGAGAAAAATCAAAAAGGCAGCTCACATCAAAATGTCGACTAAATGCATTAGCCAGACAAGTGCGGATGTCAACCTGATGTGGCTTCCACTTCTCAATAAATCTAAACCCAACAGGACAAAGACACAAACACCAGGGCCATGCGCTATAAGGGCTACCCCCCTTTAAACATCACACTCGGATTTTACACCTGAAGAAGGCCAAAGAATGGATAGGCCGAAACGTGTTTACAACACAAATAACAAGGAGTTCAATCATCCGAAGAACCATTTCAACAAAAATGGTGTTTCCCAATAAAAAAATTTTTGCATAGCTTATTGTTTTTCACTTTTTAATAACTTTGACAAATATTTATTTAATCATCATTAAATTTCCTGTTAAAATATTGCCAAATATCTTACATAGTTTTCTGTGAGTTATTTTGCACCTGTTCTTCTGGAATCTTCTTTTGCAGTTCATTTTTATTACACCAATTCATGATTTGTACTTAACAGGGTAGCTTTGTAATTCTTACAATGCACATAAAATGCTGGACTTCACAAAATTGAGTTTTTGTAGTTTTGTAATATCCCATAATTCATAATTTAAATATTAAAAAGAAAAAGGTCAAGTTTCTTTAAGATTCCAGAGATGGATATTTGAGAATTTAAAAAAATCTATTTGTCATTTGCTTGCAAAGTTAGATTTGATCTACCTCTTTCCATTTTTGAATCATGTAAAAAAAAAAAACTTTCCTGAATGGAACCCGTGTTTCAAGGATTATTTTGACATTTCTTTTTTTTAAATACCGACAAAACATTGAAACGAAGCTCTTATTTAACATCTTTATTTGCTAGCATACACCAGAGACTTAAATTTAAAGAGCCACTTGAAATTTTGGCCATGTTTGGTGATCTCAACCATTGGCTATTTTTGCTACGGAGGACCAATTGTGTAAAAATCTGTTTTTTTTCTTTACTTGTTTGCAAAGATTTTTTTTTAATAATTTTAACAATACCGTTAAAATTTTAAATTCAGAAATGACCAACTAAGGTGAGTAAATATTGTTATTAAAATTCTTTAAAATCTATGCACTTGGTCTTTGTATTATTAAAAAAAAAAAAATCTTTGCAAACAAGAAACAAGTTCCTAAAGAAAAAAAAAAGAATTTGGTCCTCCGTAGCAGAAATCGCCAATGATTGAAATCACCGAAAATGTAACAGAAACATCACAAAAATTTGTTTCAGTTCTTTATCTAAAATAGCTTCATATACAAACACAATTTAAACAAAAATGCCATAAATGTAAAACACAAAGCGACATGCAATATGACAAAATTTAAGTTTCCCAAGTTCAAATTTGCTTATTTTTAGGCAATTTCTTCTTTTAAATAGTAATGTAAACATTCGACAAAAAATGCATTCTAGCAAAACAAAGAAATCTTAACCTTAAAATAATTATTTGAAAAATTAAAATGGGAATCAACTGAAAGAAAATTCATTGAAAAGTTTAAAATATTCAAAAATATCACAAAATTAATCTTTAAAAAGGATATTTTTAAAAATAAAGATGCAATTAATCTATTGCAAAAACATTAAAAATAAGAAATAAGTTTCCCAAACAGTATAAATAGTAGACAATTCACCAAGGAAGAAGAATTAAATTGTTTACAAATGGAAATCAAAGCATTTTTTAAGTGTAAAAAAACAGAAAATTTTAAGTAGAACATTCTTTTTAGTTACATTAACTTATTGGACAAAGATCTATTCCTCACTCTTAGGGGGATAATAAGGGAAGTTTGTTAAAAAGTCACTCAAGAAATCTGACTTCAAATGCTAAGGACAGAACTTTGCCAGTAATGTACAAAATCAAATAATATACAAAAATCAAGAAGAAGAAAAAAGGAAAAATGTTATGCCAGAATGTTAAAAAGACAATTACATCTTAAATAGAATAACAATCAACTCGAGGAGTGTGAATAGTATACATTAAAAATATTTCTGCAAACTAAATTTGTTTTCTAATCTAAACTTTATAATTATCAGGCACCCTAAAAATTGTCGAATCGAAAAGGAACACATTTTTCCTCGACACCAGAAATGTCCGAAGTTACTTACATTCGATAAAAAATAGTTTTAAAAAAAACAAAAAAAACAACCTAACAAATTTTTGAAGTTTCTAAGATACTTTTTATTTCTGGGAGAAAGTATTTTTTTTGTTTCAATCCAACTATT
>VCCN01006870.1:153418-177732 GCA_006491835.1 Architeuthis dux | reverse complement strand
TTTTAGGGTGCCTGATGTAAACTTGATCCTAATTATCTAATAATCAACACTCTAACTTGGGAAAATAGATTCATACAATTGAAATTTTGTTTAAATCTTTTAATCTTAGACAAGTAGAAAAAATTTAAGCAATACTCATAGAGCTCTATAGAAAGCATCAAATAAAATTTTACTGAAAAAAATGTAAAATCAAAATGAGAAAACTACTATTTTAAGGAATTTTCTTTACATTAAAGAGAAAAAAAAATGTTCAGATACAAAAATTTGTAAAATTATTAATGAAATATACACAAAAGCCCTTGCCTATCGAGCTTGACAGATCAGATCAATATCTTTTATGAAAAAAAGGATTGACTAAACTGTGTAGAAATACTATATTAAATAAAATAGGACCCACCTGAGATGTACTTATATACAAAACTAAAAGTAAAAAAAATGAGACAGTATTTTTTGCATGTGATGCTACAAATAAAAATAAACATTATAGAATGAAAATCAAATTTTTATTACACAGTAATTAAAGTAATTTACCTTAGCCTCTTCATCATGGGCTTTTTGTGCCTTGAGCTTCAATTGAAGTTGTCGCTTCACTTCTGCCTGATACAGTTTTCTTTCCATTGTAGCCTTCTTTTGACGGAGTAGATCATCCTTCCATGCCCTCACCTCTTCAACCTGAACAAAAACAAACGCTTTCTAATCATCAGGGCATGGTAATAAACAATACTGAAAACAATTAAGCAATACAGGAATACCTTGAATAATGCAGTTTTGATGTAGTATGGTTAAGGTATAGCTGTACAAATTAATGTAACTAAGTATAAGCTGTAAAAATAAATTGAATTATAAGACCTTCAACAGTGCGATTTTGAACAGTACCGAAAATCTTGGAATGAATTAACTGCACTAATCAAGGGATACCCGTACTTAACAAAACAGGTTCATCATCAATGGTTGCGGCTTAACTGTAGCAAGTGTTTTGGTTGTTGAAATGTTAAGAAACTATTATTTATTAATTTAATTAAAAGGTTTTCATTACCTTTCTCTAATTGTCTTAAGCATTTGTTTTTCTTGTTTTCTACTTGTGTTTAGTATAAACAAATTTGATTTTCTTCACACCAGAGACAAAAGTATTCACTTAAAATTCAAACTGTGTAACTTGAAATTCATTGGCTTGAAGACTTTTGCCTTCCATCTATACTAATGAAGATAAATACTTTGAAAAAAAAAAAGCCCAGAAGTATAGGAGTTCATTGGAGATTTCAAAATGGTGGCATTTCTGATGGGTCTCCAAGGCAGTTTTAGCAAGTTTCCCTGCTATCTTTGCCTTTGGGACAGCAGGGATACCTTTGTGCACTACCAAAGCCAGGACTGGCCAGTCACCCGAATTCTATGCGAGGATGAATAACGTGGGAGCCACTGGTTGACCCCCGGAAAGTGTTGATGCCACCACTGGACATAAAATTTGGCCTTATGAAACAATTTGTCACAGCTCTAGATAAGGAGTTTGTAGCCTTCAAGTACCTTCCCTAAGCTGTCTGAGGCAAAATAGGTAAATTACAAAATATCAATATTCTGATCAGAAAAGCAAAGTTTGAAGGGAATAATAACCATTTTCTATATTTTTTAGACAATCATTCAGAAAATAACAGTGATTACCTAGGAATAAATTTGCAAAGTTGCAGTGTTATCTGCAGATAGTAAAGCGATTTGATGTTTATAATCTTTCATTCATGAACTTACATAGGAAAACCTTTTGAAAGGATTGTAAGTATAAACAGAGAAATGTATTAAATACTGTAACTACCAGAAATGTAAACAAACGATCGAAAAAGAAGAGTAGGTTTATGGGTGTTATTTTGAGCTTCTGCTCCCAATTAGGCTCGGTTGGCGTAAATTGGTAGAGCAGACCAGGCTAAAGGGTGCTTCCCCTGGCTAGGGGATGTGGGTTCAAGTCCCACCCAAAGCTTATTCTTTATTTTCTGATCAATGCTATTTGCCAGAGGGTAATTGGTCTGAGCGAAAGTTGTGATAAAAAGCAACTAATAAAATTTAGGATGAAGGTAAAAAAGTCATAAAAATTTTCAATAAGATGTTAAGAGTTAATAAAATACTTACTTTTTTTGAGATTTCTTTTAATCTTGCTGCTTTTTCTTTGTTCAATTTTGTACGCTGTTCTTGGGCTTTGGCTTGCTTCTGTTCGTGACGCTTCTTCCTTTCTGTGGGTGATCTGAAAAATATAAAAAGTTCAAACTCAATATTTCTTCTTACAGAATTAATCAAAAAGGATGAGGCTAACAATCACATAATTAAAAATAATGACAGTTAAATGTTATAAATGAACATTTAAAAAATTGTACTTAAATCATGCCAAATTGTTTACTCCTTCATACATTAAAAATAAAAAGATTACTAATTTAAATTGACAAATGTTGAACTCAAATAGCTATTATATTTATACTAGCATAGCACCAGTCAAAAATGACAGGATTATTTACGTATGGATCGGCAATTCTGTCTAGGATCAGATTACCTGTGTGCTCTGCCTAGGATCAAAATGTTGCTCACTGGACCTCTGCCTAGAATCAGTGTAGTATCTGTGCACTAATTGAAAAGTGTTGCACACAAATATATGTGGATACACATTGCGTTTTATATATATAAATACAAATGAGGCTTGTAAGACTTCCTTATAAAAGTGTACAAAAATCAAAAATGCTTGTAGAAACAAAGTATTTTTCATAATTTATCCTTTTTCCAGTCATCTATTTCTTTACCTTTTGCGTGAAGGAGAAGAAAGTTTCTCGTGCATATGTACACCATGACCAGGTGTTCTTGCCTCGGCCTCATCGACAATCTCACCCCAATTTTTGCTCTTTCTTCCATCAGGATCTGCAACAGAAAATAACTGCTTTATAGTGAAATCATTAGGCACTCAATATTCAAGTTTATCTAACATCTTTCATCAAGGGATGTTTAACAATAATTCAAAAACTAAAGAGTTATTTTATATAAGGAATGCTCAAAGTGCAGTATGAAAGCATTTTACCATTTTGTTTTGCTCTGGTTGAAATCCGGTTGAAAATAATTGAAATGTGATAGCAGAAGGAATATTAACTATTTTGTCATTTAGATTTTTAAATTGTGTCATCAATAGTATAAAGTGCATAATAATGATCAGGTAAGTGTGAGAAAATATACATCTCTAGCACAAAAGAACTATCAAGGCACTTTTAACTCTTAAATTCATATAAAAAATTTGAATTGCAATATCAAGGGAAATAACTGCTGATTAAATTTACCTCCCTAGATTTTCAGGTAAGTTTTTTTCTTTTTCTTTATTCAATTCACAAAAGAGTTCCATTATTTTTTTTTATTCCATTCATAGAAGAGTTCCACTGTGATTTAGGAACAGTATCCAGCAGTTCATGAGTTAAAGAACAATATTTTTATTTAATTATTAGATAGCCTAAAATTATATTTTTCATGCAATTTTAATGAATACAAACTACTACACAATATATTTTTGTAAGGTTTAAATTATATTGCATCAATGTCAATCTGGCTTTAACATCTTTTCTTTCCTGCTTTGATGTTATGTTATTTTGTTTAACGGCACATCGACTCTTCGTGGGTCATTTAGTGCCGGATTTAGTAGGGGGTGGGGGGGACCCCGTGACTAGAGATTTGAGGGGGGAGAATCCCAAAACCCTGTCACTGAGACAAATGCCACGAGGTCCCAAAAGCTTCCCAGGACGAATCCTGAGCAAGCTAATGGTGATCGCCTCCAGACCAGCTGGCCAAGATATCCTGTGCAACATCTCCCAGGACGATACCCGAGCATGCCACAAGGACCCCCGAAGGGCCGTGGTTCTCCGAACTTCGAGGCCATGGTGGTTTCGAAGAACAGATACCACACTTTGATCTTAGCCAAAAGGCCATGAAGCGACCTCCTTTGAGTATGAATAGATCTTTACAAACCTTCATAGGCAGCCACCATAGAATCCCAGTCAACAGGAGATTGAGAAGCTTCTAGATTGATTTCAGCACTCTGAAAGCATCAAAATATAAAGAATAGAAATAATACCTTCAAAATATACTTATAAGCAATCAATATTTGATTAACAGGTAAGAAAATGTGGTAGATTTTGTTAATTCAATGCCTATTTATATACTGTATTTGGTGGCATATAAGATGCACCCTAAATTTAGCATTGAAAAACATTGAAAAAATAAAAACCAAGGAAAATGTTCTAGATTCTATCCAGATCTCACTGGAAGGTATAGGGGAGAGATTCATAGATCCAAAGCTTGACCCCTTGCCTGACCGTTATCACGTAGAATGTGGGGTGATTGTGATGTCAGATTTTGGAGAACAACAAAAGTGCCACAAAATACGGAAATTTTCAGAACATTATTATATTTAGTTTACTTGTGAGTATTTAATTGAAAAATATCTACCAAATGTGTGTACCCTACCCATTCATGAAATATATATGCTAAAAGATTTAATTCCGAAGCTAGTCCTTGGTGAGCAGTAAGTTTTTTTTTATGTTTAATGAAAAAAAATGAAAAAGATTTTTTAATTCATAAGATAAGAAAAATTACAGCAACTTGTTCAGACTATTCTTAGGACATTTGATAATAATGCCTTTATAGATCTAAGAATATCATTATCTTCTAAGAGAGGATAGATATTTGAACAAAGTGAAACAAACTAGTCTAATCATAATACTGTATATTCATGAATATAAGATGAGTGGTTTTACTAAAAGAATGGCCCAAAATCAGCAGTTCAACTTATACTCAGGTCAGTCAATAGGCACAATGCATTTTAGTGAGCGATAATGCCCATTGTTTTAACACAATTCATTACTATGGTTTTGTATGAAAGGCTGGGTAGGTAGTATACAGTGTGTATTGTGTAATATCCATTTTAAATCAATTTATTTTCAGGTAGATTCGTCATTACTGATGAGAATTTCACTTTTATGACCTGAAAACAATGATTGATATGTTGAAGATCAAGGAAATCTAGGTTTCGGTGACAGCTGACCAAGTGCCATAAACAGTGTATATATAAGAAAGGTAAATCTCTCACGACAACGTTACAGTGAAATAACAGACTCGTCTTATTCTCACGGACAATATTTTTATTACCAAATATTTTTGAATAAAAGATGAAAATATATCTGTATAAAGAAATTAAGTAACTTATTTCAAAGGTTTTTTTTTTATTGTCTTATACAAAATGTTATCAAAAAGACTGTTGCATAAAATAAAAATACAGATACACAATTTTCAGGAAAATATTAAAAAAATGAAGTAAATAAGATAAAGATTTAGACTCCTCCATACTAACCTCTATATCATTTTCCGCTTCAGTCTCTACATCAGCAATTGGTGTGCTCTCCTCTTGGGCCAATTTTTCAAGCAAATCTTTTTCTTCTTGATTAGCCAATTCCAGCTGGCTGCTCAACTTTTCAGCTTCATCTAATGCAGATGTAAGTAACTAAAGAAGGAAAATGCATTAAAATTAACAACAGGTTAATACAATGTGTAGCTTGAACATTGCAAAGATAAGTAAATCTATACTTCAAGTAGCTGTAACAGTTTATTATCATTAACCCACTTGTTACCAGAGAATTTAAGATATTACTAAGATAACTTAAAGTGAGCAAATATCCTAGACCCATGTGAAATATTAAAAGAGATGAAAAGAAACTCATAATAAGCTTCCATAGTTCTAAAAGGACGTAACTCTGAGTGCAGTACACCAACCGGTAGGGGTCTGGGCAACTAGTACAAATAGGAGCAGCCAAAGTGTAACAGAGTTACCATTTGGACACTCGCAAGTCAGGGTTCCCACTCTTTTATAGAGATCATTTTCCTGGACATTTTCAGTGATGATTTAGTAGTTCATTCTTAGCTAAAGGAAAATAGGGGTCATCAAATAAAGATATTTTTCATTTATTTTTATTCGATGAAGTATTATAATTATTATTAATTTTTATGACTACTTTTTACCTACAGCTTAAATTTTTTTAACTGGCTTGAATAAAAGTTACGATAAGAAAAAAAAAAAAAAAGAAAGAAAAAAAAAAACTTCCACAGATTTATTTACTTTTTTGGCAGAAAAGGTAAAAAGTACTGATAAAAATTAATAATAATGATTATAATAATTCATCAAATAAAAAATAAATGAAAAATATCTTTATTTGACAAACCCACACCCAGAAAGGAATAAAAGTATAACCAGAAAATAGGAGAATGTTGAAATAATTTTCCAGGACAACATAAGATTTTCCAGGACATTTTACCTATTTTCCATGACTGGAAAATTGGTCAACTATTTTCAAGGACGAGTGAAAACCCTGCAAGTAGCAATTTGTTGCTCCTAGTACAACGATACAAGTAACCCACTGGGATTGTTATAATTATCCACACATTAATACAAGAGAAACAAGAGGAGAATCATGATTATTTAGTATCCAAACCCTTTGAAATGTATCACCATATCTGATTAACTTGCTTTTCTTTTGACATAATGGGTTTAGAACAAGAGCAAGTAATAGATTTACATTAATGAGAAATGGAGAACAAATAGGTTCACCTAAATAAAATACAATTTAATAGGCATTATCAAAATGAATCCAAGTTGCATTCTTGGATGTTCTCCCACTTTCACACATTGCAAAACTGACTTACCATCATGACATGGCAATTTTGTCATTAAACTTGTAAAGAACTTCATTTTCTAGTGAACACATTAAAAAAATTAGCTAATTCTAAACAGATATCACATCAATACAAACACAAATATCCTAAACAATTACATACAATTAAGAAATGTTTTCATTTGATGCATCAATGACACACTACACAAAAATCATTTTTCTGACAGTAACCTTTTTAAGAAACATTTGATAATTTTCATTTGATAATTTTCAAATATTTAAAATGGAGTTGAAACTAAAAGAAATACAGCATTTAGAACACAAGAACATATTACACTTTCATATTAACCAGTTGCAAGTAAAAACAAAGTTTACATTGTTCTACTGAAATTACTAACATAAACAAGTCTCCTTAACCCAATCCTTTTATCAAACTTGTTTTCAATTTGGCATATAAATACTGTGTTAGATGTGAATCAATTTGAAATTAACCAATAAAAGGTTGTTAATGATCTCAAACTATTTTAACCTTTAACAATCTTGCTGGATAATGAAAAGAAAAAAAACCCTGACCATAATTAACACCTGAGGTGAAAACTATTTTGTGGTAACTACAATCTCAATTGGCCTATTGCTTAGCAAATTGATAGTTTTTAAGTAGCATTTAATTAAAACTAAATTAGTGTAATTAATAGCAGTTTGTTTCAAAGGAACAGAATCGTAAGGAAAGCAAAAATGTTACAATTACTATTGTACTTTTGAACTAAGATTTACCAAAAGAAATAAAATAAAATTTACAGAATGTTTATATTCAGAGTAATTACCACTTTAGCTTTTAATTCGTGTTATTCATTTCAATACTTTCATTAATAATTAGTATCAATTTCAGAATATATTACATTAATGAAATTATGTATTGCATGGCATTAAGCAAATCTGTAACAAGAGTTTAATAACATTTTTATTTGAGTATGGGTGATATTTTAATATACTGTATATGCCGGTATACAAGACAGACATTTAATTTTAAAAAGAAAAAAAACCCAGCAAAACTAAGCCAATAATAAACTGCATCCAATGCGCTGGTATTATGACTAGGTCTGTCTACCGAAGTTCAATATAGACAGTTATGAGGCTTTGATGAATTGCAGTGAGTGGTAATCCTGAACCATTTATCTTATAGTCCAGCATGTACAATACAGGCTGCCCTGATTTTACATTCCTAGATGAGGCAGCATAAACGAAATTGACACAAAATAAATCCATTATATAAGCATGTTAACATAAGATTTTGCAAATAAATATAATATTAATTTATTTTAATACATAAAACTTAATAAAACTTGAATTACCAAAGAGAAAAAAGAAATTGGGAAAATTTCAAACCAGTGTTATTGTCAATCGGCATAAAATCAGGGCAGGCTGTATTTAATAAGTTTTTATATCACTTTCACAAAAATTACATAAAAGTAAAATGCCTAAAACTCCAATTACATTTTACTCATTTATCAAAAGAATGAAAGGGAAATTTTAAATAAATTCAATCAACTTGTACGAAATAAATTTTGAAATACATTAAAACAAAAATAACCATGATAAAATTAAAAAACTGTCTATTAATGACAATAGGCACAGAAGCAAAATATTTTAGCAGAAATGCATCTTGATCAATTGTACATTTAACCATTTTCTTTTTTTTATGCCAAAAGTGTAGATTTGCATTATCTTCATGTGTAATACAGTTAATTTTTTTCATGTAACAAAATAAAATTACTGAGTAAAGATCAATGAGCCATTTTACGGAAGCTATACTAGGTAATATTGATTCACACATAAATATACACAGGAGTGTAAGTGTGTACACACACAAAGAGTGTAAACAGTGATTGTTCTATCCAACATTGTTCAGCTTGGTATAACTGATTTAATATGAAAGTTCAAATGCCTGAAATGAAAATTAAGAAAAACAAAAATCGTTGAACCACAAACTTACAGCAAAGGCTTCTTTCTCGTCATCATCCAAATGAACTTTGTCATCATCCGATAATGGAGACTTCTGAGATGATATGGAGCGCAGTTCTTCCGATTCTGCATACATAGATCTTTCCAATTCCTCATCTTTGAGGGAGTCATCCAATTCGTAGATATCAAGAGAAAGATCATCCTCAGCTTCATCATCCCCATCACCATCCTCGTCATCTGAAAGGGGAATATTTTCCTTTTCACTTTCTTTGCTATCTGCACGGTCCCGAATGATGGCACCAGATTCTCCTCTTCTCCTTCTGCCACTACTGTGCTGTTCTGGTGAGTGATAGCAGATGTTCACAAAGTTCTCTTCCTGTTCAAGATAGTACCGTTCTGGAGATCTGGAATCATAGACTTCACGCAAAGGTATCTTGTTGGAACATCGTTCTGTTGACAGAGAAGCGAGTATTTCCTGATTGTGAGAGCGGTAAGTACTGCAAGAGTCAGAGCTGTTCGTGTGCAGTTTTTTGTCATTGATACATGGCATAGTATTGCTAGCGTTAACAGAGCCTCCTACAAAATTGGGGTCCAGCCCTTTATTTTCGGGAAGATTCTTTGTTGCTACTGTCCTTTGAGGACCATTAAGAGAGTCATTATTGGATTCATTATTGTAATGCATAGTTCTCTTGTTTTGGTTCTTTTCTGACCGCTTACATTTCACTGAACCAGGAGTGGAACCATTGTTCTGAGACTTGTTGTTATGATTCCTGGATTTTGTTTTACCACCACGCTGAACAGTTTCCCAACCACCAGCTTCATCTGAAAATACACACACAAAAACTTCAACTATTCAGGTTTATTTATCAAAAGATATAAAACATTGGAAGTGCATAATTTTGTTCTAATTTTGTACAAGCTGAACGGGTTACGGTACTTTCGTCTACATCACTTTCTCAATCAGAAAAAAAAACCCGGGATCCACCCCAAAATTTCATGAATTCCTCCTTAGCCCATGGCCAACCATTTGACAAAATGTGATTGAAATTCATTGAGCACTTTTGGAGATATTGTTGGGACCAAAGTGATGTAGACGAAGCTGATATTTGCTAAAGTGATGTAGACAAAAGTGCTTTACCCCGAGGTGAATAAGTCAGCCAGAAGCAACAAAATAGTACTGACAGAATGAGGGATTATCTTTCTAATTGAAATTATCAAATCTATATCAGCCAGGTAGGAGGGCAGGGGATTACTTTGACTGTTGTGTGAAAAAAGTATTGAATTAAAACCTGTCAATAACTTTGAGAAAAGTCATCTAAATTCCAACTTTTGTTCAGACAATTGAATGTCTTCATCCTACAAAGCACTGCTGAAATGGATTGATCCGGTTGGTATATTAATGACCACAATTTTTATTCGCCTGGAGAAAAAAGGTTTGCCTTTCTTCTTGAATTATACACCTGACAAGGGCTAAAGAATGGATCAGCTAAAACATTCTGTTGATAATATCAAGGATGGGAAGAAGAGATTCGACAGTCCAAACAAAAGTTGTAATAAAAGTATAATAAAAATTATCCGAAACTAAAAAGAAGTTAGTATATAGATATCTAAATCTGCTATTAATTAATGATCCTTTGTTTATAAATTCATCTTTACCAAGTGCTATTTTATCCCTTTCTTTTAATTAGTGTAGCATTTATCTATGCTCAATCATTATTACAGAGATGAAAGTTTATAATAAACAAATTCCAAGTCATATTGTCATGGCAGTTTCTAGTTATTTTTCAATTTCCATTTGGTAAACTGAAATCAGTGGAGGCAGTTATATTTCCTGTTGTATAATAAGCAGTGAAACATATCCTCAAACTAGAAAGCACTCAGAGAGCACATACCTCTGCCAACACCATTATCACTCATTAAAAACTGAATGAAAATCAGTTCATAAATAGCTACGACGCAGGGGATGTAACTAAGTTTAATTTTTCTACATATTTTGGACTATTTTATTTTAATAAATTGAAATATAATTCAATAGCAAGAACATTCCTGGATCTGAATATATAGCTACGGGAGGTAAATGTGCATGGATCCGTCCCAAAATTTATTTTCTTCTGTAGTCCATTGCACACCCTTCCATAAAATTTCATTGAAATCTTTTGGAGATATTGTATGGACAGACAGAAAAACACAGGGCAATACATATACTTCTACAACTTTGTTGAAAGAGTTAATAATGGTGCCTCTATGTAGAACACACACCCAACTTGATCATTCTTGTGATAAGGTTCATCTAATAAGTACAACTCAGTGCTACTTTGCTATATGTAATTTGCAACTTTTTTGCAACATATTTATGAAGAGAATTTTAATAAATACCATCTTGGAAGTAGGTTGCACAATTTTAAATACATAAGTGGACTATTAATAGTCAAGTGCTTACATATGTGTGACCATTCTTTTGGTACATTTCTGAATTAACAGTCCAAGTGCAATTTGGACACTCCACTATTAAAGATAAACATTTTGCTGTTTGTGCAACATCACTTAATAAAACAATTTTTTTTTTAAATTTAATTTGAGCAAAGAGTCTAAGAGACCCAATTACCTGTATTTCTTTTTGTTTTTTTAACAAGTTACAAAGTCTAAGACTAGATTAATTTTGTATAAACCCTCTAAACTGAAAAGTTCACCTCATACAAAATCTATGCAAATTCATCAAAAGTAAAGATGACAAAATGTTCTCCATTATTTCAATGAGATCTTACCATCATTTTCTGGATGGGTTTCTTCCTCTGGTTGTGGACTGGAATCTACCACCACAGTGCTCATGGGAGGACTCTGGACTGAAGATATTCCTTTTACTCGATCAGCCCAACTGTTCCCAGGAGATTTTGTGGGTATCCTAGAGTTAGCAATACAAAAATGTTTATATTATTTAATAAAAATAGAACAAATATGTACAGATCTACACAAACTAACAAAATGTTTGGTTTATATTCAATTGTTGTAAGAATTAAGTAAATATTCAAAGAATTACCTCAGAATAAAATCTCGTTATTCTCTTTTAGTCAATATAAAATAGGAATACATTTTTTCCTTGTTCTTACATCAGGAGTACAATTATCTTTTATTAATTTTAATCAATATTTTTTCAATATATTTATGCTCTTCTTGACAATTAACTATTAAGTCAAGTTAGAATTATTCCACTCATTTTTCAACTAAGTTAACAGACAACATTTTACTGATAAAATTCTGACTGGTTTTGACAGAAGTTCAATTTTCAGGTTTTCTCACAAAGAGTTCTCTAAAAGGTTTAATGTAACCTTTAGCACTATGCAATGGTTTACGAGGATATTTGGAGGACGGCCACTCACTGCAACTCATCCATGCCCCATAACTGTCCATATCAAGCTTTGGTAGACTGACCCCTAGTCATAATACCAGCAAAATGGAATGCAGTGTAATATTTGCATATTTTATTTTTAAAATTAAATGCCCATCATATATGGTATGTAACATAAGATAATCTCCAACAGGGAGAATTAATTAGAGCCAAATCCAAGAATCCCAATGTGCTTATACACAATGCCCTTCAGAAAATCTCTCACTATAATAATAAGAACATACTCTGTAGATTGCATAATAGAATTGGTTGATCCAAAGTTAAGAGCTCGCTGAGCAGATGTCGGTGAACAACACTCCTGCATAGGGCTGTGGGAGGCAGTTTTACCAGGGGACATTTTTCTCACTTCCCATGCTATAGAGATTGGTCTGTAAAAATAAAAAGGTTGATGTATGAAATCAAAATGTAACTCCAGTTTTAAATTTAAAAAAGAAATCATTGAGAATATGATCAGGAAGAATAAAACTATAAACACGTAATTTAGAAAACATTAGTGCAATAGAATAAAGTCACAAATAGTAAAAGGAAGCTTGCAATACAACTGTTATACTTATATCAAACCAGTATTTTAATAAAATAAACAGACAGACGTAAACAGTAGCTAATGTGAAAATATATATGATGCAATACTTCTATCTATATAATGAACAGTGATTTTATTCTGTTTGTTTCTGTCCGTAACAATGACTTCTTCCATTTAAAAGTAACAATTTTGCCGATATAAAATATCCTACTTATCATTTGAAACAATGGACTCTTCCACTTAAACCAGTTCATCTCATAGAAATTCAAATATATCCGTGATTTCTTTTCACAGTTAATAACTAGTATATAATTATAATACAGAATATAATAACTAGTATATAATTATAATACAGAATATAATAACTAGTATATAATTATAATACAGAATATAAGTATGATGGTGTAAAGCTAGCATTCCTGTTTGTATTATTTTGGATCTGAATAAATCATACTTTTTGCACTTACAATGCTCTGAATCAATCTACTTGGGTTATTATCTGATAGTAATCAAAATATGTTTATATCAGTTTTCTTAGCATGAAATTATAAATATTTAAATCCATTAAGTAAAATCGGGATGTTGGAAATGGCCTAAACAGCCGTAGCATGTACATCAGAAGGCATACATCAATTCAATACACAAGGTGGAAATACATTCATAACATTTTGTGAATTTAAAAATTTGAAGGTTTTTTTTTTTAAATTATGAAGTTTTAAAATTTTTATATTTTATAACATCTAGAACACTGAAATTGAAAGTATTTTTCATTTTCATAGTTTATTGCATTAAGTAAAAATTAATTGTTTTAGTACAGAGGAAGCTCTTTATTATAATCATGGATAATGTTATTAAATGGTTGGTATCAAAACCAGTCAGTCGCAAACACTTTAGTTAAAATGAATTAAAAATTTTTAAATTTTTAATAAATTTACGATTAATTTTTTTAATGTAAAGTTCTTTATAACAATGATTGTGAATTGTTTGAATTTTTATACCCTTTGCTTTATGTTATCAGCCGGTTATTGTTATCAAAATGACTGTCCCAAAGTGATCACAATAAGCGGCTCCTTCTATATATCTAAATAGATTATCTAAAAAGGCCAATCTAAGATTCTAAAAGCCTTGAACAAGTTCTAATGTATTTTAATAGCTTCTATTTTAGTAGCTTTGTTTTTTTAAGGTTTGGAACAATGTTTTAATCGATTGATTGATTTGTTTAGCCGCATATCAACCCTTAATGGGTCATTTAATGCTGAAATCAGTCTAAAACTCTGAAAGTCAGGTTTTTTGGGGTTTTTTTAATAGACTCTTGTGACTGGTGAAAGAATAGGTAGTGCCTGTTTGGGGGGAGGTTACCCCTCTGCAGGGGATGCAGACAGCGTATTCTCGATCCCAGCCAACAGGGCCGAAAAATGTTTTAAATACGGTGACCTGGCAGGAAAACACTAACAGGTACTAAACCCTTCAAGTATAACAACCACTTATTTTTTTAAATTGTCTAACTATTTTTCCCCCCTCACACTCACACAGTTCAACAATCTGGAAAAGTGCTAAATTTAAAACCATTTATATAAATATCAACTTTTGAATCAAATATTATTGACAGTGCATTGGGTTTTTAATAATGCAAAGAAGATCAATTTGATGAAAGTTGTTTGTATATTTTTATCAGAAGAAATTTGTCAGATTAGTAGATGTAGTTTTGACTTGATGGTAGACCAGCAGAATTCTGGGTTAGTAAGGATGGCTTGTTTCAAGAAACTAGCAAAGTGGAAAGAAAATGACACTTAAAAGTATCAGTGATAAAATGCTTTTAAAAAGGTATTTATAGTTACGCATGTACATCTATAGAAAAACAAAATGCACATTATAACTATTTAACAATCCTAACTGTTTACATAAGGCCAACAAACAATCATCTTCTTTTGAATATTTTTTCATTTTATTTATTTACTTACTTACAAAGCTTATAAAAATACCACAGAAATGAAGGTCAAAAATCTCACGTCTCAGACAAAAAAAAGCAATGGAGCATAGGTTAAAATATTTATTTTTTAACCTACTGAATTTGGTTTTCAATGAAAAGATTTAATATAAAGATGGCACTGTTCCCAAAAATTTTTGTTTTTTTTAAATATAGCAGACAGTAAATATCAGGAAATATAACTTGTCATTGAGAACTGATTAAGCTGATAAGGCCAAAAGCCAAAAAGCAGGATGCCAAGAGAACAAATTAGATTTAAAGATAAAAGCTAAAGGGAAAAAAGAAATGTATCTGTTACTCACATTTACTGTCTACTGGTAAATTATTAAACAACTTTTAAAACATGTACAAAAACAGTGCACAGAGCAGTTTAGTTTGTTAGGTTCTCCTGTTGGCAATATTTTTTTTTATTACTTCGTTTAGCAAAAACTTTCATAACTGACAAAAACAAATAAATAAGATACAGAAAGAAAGTTTTTTTTTAAAGATATAAAAAGAATGAAAAGTTGGCAAAACATCTTTACTTGTACTTGAATATACTTGAAATAGGCTTTTTTTGACAGCAGTTAACTGCGTCATTAAGCCAGCTTCAGTGTAGTTTGGGCTGGGTTTAAACTAATAAGAAAAATGGTAGTTAAATTTGGTATGTCCGATATCAGAATAAAGATTTTTTTTTTAAATATTAATATTCTCAGATGTGACCGTCTTTTCACTTAGGCTGTTCCATGCGTTTGCCACTCTTGTCGAGAGGAAATCTTTTCTAACACTTGGCACTACCTGGCACAGTTCAAATGCTCAATGATAAAATAACTCCTAGCAGTGTAAATTTAGTCGCTACTACACAAATAAAGTAATTCATACGAGAAGGTTCAGGGCGGCCAAGTGGATAGCGGCTCGGAGAATGGACTCAGTGAGCCATGTTCAAACTCCAGCTTTGTGTTCACTTCGCACTAATGCCTTTGGGAAAGGCATGAATCCATCCCCCCCCCCAGCTATGGTAAAATAGCTCACAGTGAAGTGAGTGACAGCACTTCAGGTGCTTGTCGCCTCTAAATCTATTTTCACATATTGCAAACATGCAGAGTAAGTAGTAATGTGATATGTGGAGCCTAAGCAGGGACGGCTGAAGCCATAGCCAGCGCAAGGGCACTACTTATACAAACTTAAAACAACTATGAAATTACTAAAATTAAAAGGTTTATCAGACCAGAGTGAAGAAATAATTTTCCAATCTTGTCTTGTACATCTTTTTAACAAAACTAGACATTTTGGACAATCAGATTCAATATAGTTTAAAAGTTAATAGTTAACAAGTGAAAAATTAGCAGAAAGGTAACATTCAGTACTTTTGGTAAAGACATTTATGTTGCTTCTTTGTCTTGTTTTAAAAAGGTTTCAATTGGGAGCTTTTAAAATCATTCTACAGGGTGTTCCTAAAGTCTGGACACATAGGAAATATCACTATTTATAACTATATTTTTTTGGCCCCACAGATTAAATATGAGTTTGTCGCCCCCTTGACTTCTTTTTCTGGGGTATGCTAAAGGAGAAGGTGTACTCAATGAAAATTAAAGATACAAGACACCTGAGTGAACGCATCATAAATGAATGTGCTCAAATTGACAGAAATGTGGAGTTAATGCATCGGGTTCATGTGAATCTCGCAAAGCGCATTGAACTTTGCATTACAAAGGGTGGAAAACACATTGAAGATTACCTTTCATGCCCATTCTGTAAAAGACCATTAAAAAAAATAAAATATCAGCCTACTTAACTAATCCTTTAATTCATAATGAGTAAAGTTTTTTTAACTACCTCTCAGGTATAGCAGTTTACTTCATAGTAAGAAAGAGACTAACAAAATGCACTGTAATTATTCCAAAGCTAATCTGAAAATAACACTGGTTATTCAAATCAATTTATTTCATCTTGAAGCTGTTATAGAGGTTGAAAGCTTTTTCTTTCTAGAAATGAAAAGAATTTTTATTTTCTTTATGATTTGTTTAGGAGGGGTAAGGATTATAACTGACAAAATAAATTGGATAATACTCTATTCAAAATGTTCAGTGTGATTGAGATTCTCATAACGTCTTCAGCACAGCTTAAATCCCAAATAAAAGTCATAAATTTCATATTAACTGAGACTTAAAACAATCAACAAAACAATTTTGCCTTTCAAATCAAGTCAAACAAATGGAAAGTATTGGCGTTAATTTGAAAAACATTTTTACAAAAATGCAATACAGACTTTACATAAATTTTCCTTGAAAATATGTTTAAATGATTTATAAAGTTCTTTTCTGAATTTATTTTTAAACCAGAGAATGAAATAGTTTCACAACTTCAACAGAAGATAAAACAAATTCAGACTTACCGGTCACCATCTTTTGCTGCATTATCATACTCTCGAAGCAACTGCAGTCGTTTGATTAAGCAGTTGAAATCTTTGGTGCTTTGTTCCAACATCATGATGACCTCCTGAAAGAATAAGGAGAAATAATCCAGATAGATATTTTATATCTTTACAGACATAGGTAATTGTAACAGCAATTAATTGAAGATGGGATTAGATAAAGTGTGTTTATTGCATACCAAATATTCCTTGACCCTTAATTCAACCAATGACAGTAAATATTTAAACATTTTCCAGTTAAAATCATTTATTTCTGTATCACATTCACTGAAGCTTTTTATCTTCAAATGATCAATTTACTTGGACATCAAATTTTCATAATAATAATAATAATAATAAATGCATTTATAGAAAGCGCCTTTTTCCGGGAACCTCCATACTTAAATCCTCACTGGACAAAAGCACTTGAAAACAAGTGCAATCAATTGCAGTAAAAATATAAGGCCTATTAAAGAAGAGTAAGAAGAAAGTGCAACTTGTCATTAAAGTTTTAAGATAGTAAAGATTTATATAGTTTTCGAAATTTGTATCAATAATACAATTATAAACACCCCCTTTCCACAATAGATTTTTCTATATGCTACATAAAAAGAATAAAGTTTTATAACTAATACCAAATGTAGGGTGACTACTTTGTCGAGTGTTGTAATCTTAATATCAATGATCTACACATGGCAATAATTCTAATGGAGTTCCCTTCAAACAGTGGAGACTCGGGATAAGTTATTTTCAATTTCATAAAAAACAAATACATAGAAATTCACTGATTTATGCCAGGACATGGAGACATAAGATTTACTCATTAGAAGAGACCTTAAGAAACAAAAATAAAAGAGCCACTGACCTTGCACTCTACAACACTTTCATCCTGCTCACAAGTCTCGTAAATAGCATCCACAGCTCGCTGGAGATTGTCAAACAGAAATGCCCAATAGCGGGCTCTAACATCCACTCTCTTTCCACCAATGTCGGATTTTGGTGATTTTGTTAGATCCTGAAAGCACTTGAGGGAAGTGATGCTACCACCACAAAGGATTTTATCTTTTGCTGACACAGACACAGACCGCAATTTGGCACTTTTACGCCACTGCCGAGTTGGTGCACGGCCTGAAAAGAAACCAATATTACAGTAACGTTTCACTTAAATCTAAAAGTCTAAGCATAAGTTTTTACAAATGTACTTTGCAGTGTGTTTTAATGCAATTCTGAAGAGCTTAAAATGACTTCTTAATCAGGAAAACCTTTACAGAAATGATAAGAAAAGTATTAACACAAAACAAAAATTGAAGTTGTTGATGCTAAATAAGCTGCTTACAGTAAGAGTAAAGAATTTTCAAGTAAATCGACAGGTAAAACATAGTTTGGATGACAACTAAGATAAAAATCAATTTTAAATGATAGGTATAAAACAATCAACAAAACAATTTTGCCTTTCAAATGGAAAGTATTGGCGTTAATTTGAAAAACATTTTTACAAAAATGCAATACAGACTTTACATAAATTTTCCTTGACGATATGTTTAAATGATTTATAAAGTTCTTTTATGAATTTACATTTAAATGTTAAATTTAAATATGCGATTGAACATTTTATCTTCATCAATTTGTTTGTTACTTAGAAAAATGCTGTCTCATTCCTTTTTAGACTAAAGTGTTAAAAGTCAAATCTCAGGATAAGTAATTAAGTACTATAATTGATTAAAAATTCTTTGTATATAGCAACAAAACCATCTTTTCTAGAGTTACTTCTCATACTGCCAAACAGATCATTTGGCAGAACCTAGATTCTCTTATATCTAAACTTAACCCAATCTATGTCCCTGAAGAGTAACAGTTATTTCAAGACTTGGCAAGGTATTATGAGAGACTCCAGGGCAGAGTGATATGCGCCCAAATAAAGAATTTATAACAACAAAGTAAGGAGTTTATTTGCATTAACTCAGATGCTTTTACTAGAAAGTTTTTAAATATTCACAGATAGGCATTGGCATGATACTAAGTAAAATACAAGATCCAAATATCTTCGACACTCAGTGATTTAGAATAATTCCTTTCATAGATACATACAAAGAAAAAGGGTCCCTAAAAAATACAGACCATAAAAGATTTTATCTGGTTTCCAGATGGTTTAAATATTCTAAACGTATTCACTTGACCTTATGCTCAACTGTATTTACATACAATACTTCCCTGTATTTACATACAATATTTACCTATAGTTTCTTTCATCTTAATTTCAGTTGATTTTTTAATCAAATATCAGACTGTCCTGACAGTCTGAAAGTTGCAATAAAAAGCAACTGAAATTAAGATGAAAGAAATACTCGTCAAAAACTTAATAATAATTGACAATGCTTCATCTGAGAAATCTCAGTTTTTAATTTAAGTTATTAATTGTGGGATTCATTGTAATTTTATGTTTAGTTAAGTTTTTCAATTTTTCGTATTATTAAAGAGAGTTGGCCGCCTTGTACTGAATTGTCGCATTTGCAGGTCTTAAATAGATTTCCATTTTAATTAAAATAACCAGGTTCACAGGAAAAAATCTATTCCATTCAAAGCAATATTCATGTTAAAATTATGACTAATCAAACTATTTCAACACAGTTACTTTTAATCACCAAGCAACATATTTCCAAAGACCCACCAACCAATATGTTGCAATATACACATTGTCTTCTAACTTACAATATTTTAGTTAATTCTGCAACTACTACCAGTCTCATCAACTCAAAATCTGGTAACACAAATGTGAGATAATACTTAACTCTTCAATTCATTAAAAAAAAAAGAAAAAATGCATGTCATTATCAAATGAAATAACTTATTATCCCCCTTTGACGATTAGGTGAATTTAAAAAGAATTTTGCTATTCAATTCACAGAAGAGTTCCATTATTTTTATCTCTATTCATTGAAGAGCTCCACTGTCAATACAAGCAGTCCATGAATTTAAGAGTTAATAAATTAAGTATCACTGACATCCGAAATTCATTAAAACAAATACCCTAATTATTTTGCTGGTATTTTTGTCTGACTTTTCTGTAGCTTTCTTTGGCTACATGTTTTATAACCTCCCTATATCTAACATTGTTTGCCAGGGTCAGGTTCCACATGATATTCACCAAAGATTTCTTCTTCAGCCACCTCCCTATAAACCATAGTTTAAAAACTTGGCGTCTTCAGCTTAGATAAAAGATAGAAATTAGAATTGGTAAAATTAACCTTACAGAACTATCTCAAATTGCATTTCCCAAAAATAACTATTTGAAACATTCATTTTGGAGTACCAGATTTCTAGCTTTTCTTAAAATGCTATTATACTATCACATGGGTACATCATTCCAGCATTTGGAACTAGCTGAAAAAGCTGAAAAAGCTGAAAAAGCTGAAAAATTTGATAAAACTTGACAATCTTTGAAGCCAGATATCTGCAATGGGGAAAGGTATGGTGTTAACAGTTTTATAATGTATTTTCCAGTATACAGATAACTTGGGAAAACATTTTTTCACGATTTTTTTTTTCTGGCCTACTAATTATAAAAAATATAAAAACTGAACTAAACAAATAAGAATTACTCAATATTTTTCATAAAATTTATTTATTAGGAAAGTCTTTATATAAGTTAATAGCTGAGGAAAAAATGCTTTCCCAAGTTACCTGTACACTTGAAAATACATTACAACACTGTTAACACCATAACTTTACCCTGACTGTCGTGTGTATTATTGCAGCTGTTCCCTTCAACCAAACAAGTAGAATGGAATGCAGACATGCACAGACGTGCAGGGACAGTAATTATAGGAGTGAAGGCAGCCATGGAAAATGTATGACCATTATGATCATGTTCTGCAAGTGTGCATAGTTATCAGTGTTGCCCTTTCATAGGGTTAATCCACCAAGCAATACTTGACATTTAACATTTCAAACTGTCCATAACCATTGACAATGACAAAATGTGTAATGCTTGAACCTTCCTTGCAAGTTTAGATCAATGCATAAGAATGAGATCTCCTCCTGCACCAAACACCAAGGCCTTAGGTTCTATTTTGAGATTATATACCTGAAAAAGTTACAATATGTAATAATTTATTCTATTATTATATACCAAGGGTCGGCCAAATCCGGCCCACTGTCCACGACCAACTTCATAGAATATGTGATGTTGTATAGGAAAATTATTTGTTTTCTTAACTATGTTTAGCGAACAATAAAATTCAGTATCGAAAAACAGAGTACCTATTTATGTGAAAAACCTTTTTCAAACATGAAGTATATTAATTCTGTCTTGCAGTCAGTTTTGATTACAGGAACCACAAAATTTGAATCACAAAAAAGAAGTTCATAGTTTGCATTAATTGATTGATAGTACATAGATGTTTATGTAGGTATTTTCTTCTATAATGAAAAATGTATATATTAATACTTATACCAAGAGATCTGATCAGGATTGAACCCACTAACAGCCAGCAGGGTTAGCTTGCTTTAGTTGAACTTTACTAAAATGTTTCCCCTAGGTGGAAGTTATGGAATAACCAGTATGACACAAAAAAATGACACAATCAATGTTAGTGCTTTTATCCGTAGAGTGGACATACTGGTTATTCCATAACTTCCACCTAGGGGAAACAGTAAAACATTTCTAATTCGGCCAGCCTCCAAAAAAGTCTGTTATATACAAACGATAATTTTGTTCCCAAGCAAGTAGAACAATTTTTTTTTTTTTTTAATTTCTATGGATTTCTGGCATCACTTGACCAAAAAAAGATGCTTTTATTACTGATAAGTTTCTTCAAATACCACCATTGAATTTTAACAAACTGGCATTAACAAAGGTGATTCATTCATTCATCCCATTACCACATACATGATACAGTCTCAATATATATATATATATATAGTCTGTGGAAACTTTGATTTCTCGTATCTGTTCATTTCTCGTAACTGTCCACACATCTCTAAATTCTCCCCATAGTGTATGACAAATCTCCCGTTCTGCCTTCCCCATTCTGAAAAAAAACCACCGCCACACCGCCTGTAATATACCTTTCTCGATCCCCCCTCACCAATGCACTGTCCATATATGTATGTATGTAGAGGGGAGAAAAAAAAATAAAAAATAAATATATATATATATACACAAACACACTTTTGAATAATGCAGTTTAATACCAATTAATATGTGCTTTTGAAAGCATAAACTTAAGCCTAACAGAATAGCTTGCACATAATTACTGGCAAACCAAATTCCATGTTATTGTTGTGTATTCTCTGCCTCTTGTGTGTTCATTTGGAATTGTATTAATTGAATTATATGAAAATGTTAATAACATTTTAACTCTTAAACCAGGCTAGCTTTGGTAAGTACAAAGTAGTGTGTATTAAAAGTAATTATAAATAAGTAGATTTTGTAATCTGCATATTTGTTGATAATTACCCAGCTGTATTTTCATTCCCCGTTGCAATGTATTACTTTTTTCTTCTTATAAATAAAAAGATGGTGGATGCCAAAATAGCTAGATTTAGCTCAAAAATAGCTAAATTGATCATGACTTGGCTATAATGCAGTTGGCTTTTTTGGACCCCAACACCCTCGTAACGGCAGATGCCTGTATTTAGCACCAATGACAGAAATGATGGGTAGATGGGTAAATTTTTAAAAAAATTTTTTTTTAAAAAAAAGCACTTCCTTTGCTTTACCGATGAGCCTGATATCATTAGCAAATATACTTACCAGTTCTTTCACTTGACCGTTCTTGCAGAGGTAAACTGTATTGCACCAAGTTTCTAGCGGTCCGTCCCTCCTCCTGCACAATTTTCCTCACTCTATCAAGATCATTCATTCTGGGGAAGGTCTGCAATTAAAAACCAGAAAGATAATTACTCTCTTAATAAATTTTAGACACAGCAGAGTACGAGGTTACTTTTTCAACATCCGTTACTATTGCAGAATCAAAATCTCTCAAAAATGATCACATCAAATGTCAGATTGAAAGAGATATCAAACGGATATAAATACATAAACGGATAAGCAGGTTTCAAAAGGTTTACAAAAGAACATTCAGTAGAAAAAATAAATGTGAATAGCATTCCAAGGGAAATTATGAATCACCGCTACCTATATATGCTTCTTTTTACCTCGTAAATTAAACAGTGGTGGTGGGCAGTGATCACTAAAAAGTCTAAATTTTCAACAAAAAAAACAAGTGAGAATGATGCTGGACACAAACTAAGGGATCAATTTGGCATAAACTTACATTGTAAATTTGAACGCCCCACTAAAACCCTATTTTGGGGAGGGAATTTTCAAAAAACAAAAACAAAAAAAAACATTTGTATGAGTGTATGGAAAATTTCAAGTTTCTACTGTGAACGGTTAGTCCTGAGCAAGGTCTGGATACATAGATAGATACATGTAAATGTCAGAACACATGAATAACCTAACCCCAGCAACAGTATTTAAACCAGTGTTGTGGGTAGCGGTGATTAATTGAAGAGGAAAAGACATGTTAGGATGCAAATCTCCAAACCTTGTCTATTTATGAATTTTCTCTGGACACCCAAACCTACAACCAACAGAATTACCTCATTCAACGGCCACAGCCAATAGGTCAAATGTTCAATACAGCAGGTTAAATCCCTTAAGCTTTTTCTGACCTAATAAGAAATAATTTGTTACGGTCCAATTGAGATGAATTGGAGGGTTCAATAACTCAAATACTAGAACAGTTTAAAAAGAAAGAAAAATCAATAGTGAAACCTGTTTGCTTTATTTGCATTTAAAAGATTTTCTGTTCAACTTTTGTGACTGCTAATCATTTCAATGATGTAATAATCTTGACATCAAAAGGATTCCTTAAATTCTCCGAAAAACACTCATAAATGACAGAGGTAAATAACTGACGGTTTAAATATGAAAAAAAAAACTGCTGTACTATTCTAAACTTCTTCATACTTCATGCTTTGATAAGCAATTAGTATACAGTACTTAAACTGCTGTTTCTGCACTTGTAGCATAAGCAGAAAATCATTAGTCACCATTCAAACATACTAGCGTTCGGCAATCGGAGACGCCTGCAGTGGCAAGACAAACTTTTTGTTTGGCGGCTGAAGTCGCCTACAGAATGTTAAAAGTTCTAAAAAAATTACACGCACACACAAAATTCTCAAACTTCATTAGCAAAATATGACTGGTATAGTCTAGATCAGTGGTTCCCAAACTGTGGGCCGTGGCACAATAGTGTGCCACGTACATTATTCCAAATACGCAAACATGTATTTCAAGCCTTGAACATGTCCTGTATGGGTATTATGTCTGTCCTACTTCCACCACAGAGTTACCAATCTAG
>VCCN01006870.1:121694-138142 GCA_006491835.1 Architeuthis dux | reverse complement strand
CATTAGGCACTACCATGTTTGTTTTTTAAATTTAAATATCTTCTTTGAAGTTTTAATTTTGGTCTTCATTGCAAAAAAAAAATAGCATTAAGTTAGATAAATTACTTTTGCATACTTAAAAAAAAAACACTCTAAAACCTGCTTTATGTCATCCAAAGTTATTTTGATTATTCCATGATTGATGAAACTGCTTCATACAAAACCCCTTTCATAAATAAATTCATTCATAAATGAACAAATACTGAAAATTTTATTGAAATCAGATAATTAGCTGATTTTTGATAGATTTTTAAAATCTGGGTGTTTTTCACCTAAAGATTTTCTCAGCCAAACATTGTGCTATACATCTAAACGAGAGACTTTGGTTTTGCCACTAGACAAGTTACACTGACAAGGCTCTCATGGTAAATCTGTTGAACAATTATTGTATCAGTCAATATAAAGTTTATTCTTTGTAAAGTCTAAAATTTCATTATTGGTGTTCAGATGATCACGGATTCTCTTGGAATTTTAACTTGTGACTCAAATAAGGCAGCACACACTAATAAAATTGACAGGGATACCGATATCTCTAGACAGTCTTTAAACTAGCTTGTAACCAAACATTTTCTTTGTACCTTTTTACTATCATAAATTTCTGATCAAATGTAATCAAAATCATTTCACATGACTAACAAATGCATGAAATTTAAAAAAAAAACAATTAGTGAATGAAAAACTGAGAAACAGCAGCCAGACTAACTACTTTGGTTCTGCTGATCTAATAATGGAAATGGTACTCTCTACCTACCAGCTACATCAGTAGTACATATATTCAATTCTGCAAACTTATGTATTTCCAGTCATTTCAATATTGTACAAAGCAAAGAGATTCAGCTTTAAGAAAATTTAGAAAAAAATGTCTATAAGACAAGACTGTCTGCAGCAGGATCAAACTCAACTCCAACTTCTATTCTGACGGAAGATGATTACAGAAACTTTTGTATGTAACAAATAAAAAATGATTAAAATATATTTTTTGGTATAAATGTATTTATTTATTAAAAATGAAATAAGCCTGTGCATATCTGTATGATAAATTTTCGTTAACACCCAAGACTTGTCAGTTTAGCTCAGTCAGTAAGACAGCCTCCCGGAAATCAGTTGGTTGTGAGTTCAAATCACGATAGGAGAATGTGGGTTTTACATATCGGTTTAAACCCAATTTTGGTGAGGATTCTTCTTGTGGTTATCGTTCTTGTTACAGCAGAAAAAAACAAAGTAAACTCCAGACTTTGTACTGGAGTTTGACAAGTTAACAAATGAGACAGTTAATGAGTGAGGACTGGCAAAAAGCAATGTTTAAAGAGAGGAACCAGATGAATGAGTAAACAAGTAGCAGAGGATTATAGAGTAGTGACAGGACAAAGCATTGTTTTCACTGTCCATGATTAAAGCAGTTCCTTATTTTGTTTTAATTGGCTCATACTTAACAATGAAGGATTAATAGTTAATTATACTTCAACATAAAAACAGCTATTTTGAGAAACAAACATCGCCAAAGAAAAACAACTCAAATTTAGTAAAGCTACTGCTTTTAAGTTTCAACCAACAAAAAATATTTTTTTATTTAAAAGGTGTTTTTCCTTTGTTGCAAAAGCAACTATAGCTAATGTCTCCAAGGTATTTTACAATTAGCAAAGTGATGATTTCCAATCAAAATTAATTGAACCTACGATCTACTGAACCAGACACAAACACTACCACAGTAATCAGTATTATATTTACAGTATTCTGCTAATAAAGTTGGAGAGAAAATGTGTTTAAATGTTACTTTATTAGTGTGTTTACAAGGTGAACTATAATTCTGCAAAGTAAAAGAATATTATCATTTTTAGCTAAGTATTGTCAGGTTAAATTTATTTTGTAAGACTGCTGTTGAACCTTTATTGGATAAAACCATTGCTAACTTGATTAAAATAACTAATTAGAGCCTAAAAGATTAGCACACGCAATAGATAGATCTTATGTACTAGCATCCATTACAGTATTGCTACAAGACACTAATTTTGTTGGCAATGTATACCATTTTTGTAGAAAGTATTACAGTATTGCATTCTATTCCAATTTGAAATTGTATCTCTGAACTCAAAATGTTTCAAAAAGAACAGTCTGGAGAAATGTCCTCGTCAATATCCCAGAAAGCAGGAACTAGAAATAAGATATTTCCTAAACCAATTCAAAAGTTTTTAAAAAGCTATTTTTCTTTTGGTTTCACTTTCAAGGTTTGTTTTTAAGGATAGGTAGAAATCCATTATGGCAAGTAATCTTACCAAAATTTAAATCTCACACTTCAAAGTCTCAAGTTCAATTACAGAACAATCCCCAGAGATAACTAAAGTTGAACAGTTGTAAATGATGCTTTTTTTTTCTTCTTCAATTCTACGAAGAGCACAGAGTTTAGTTGCAAAAGACTTACAGCTTCAGGACCATTTTTAGTTCATAGGAACAAACAGTAAGCTAACTTCTTCCATCAGTGATTAGTTTAACAGCTACAAAAAATACTTTGGTGTTTTCTCAGGTTTTCCTAGACAAACAAGTTCTAAGTATTAAAAGGATAGGATGAACTCTTGAAAATACATAACAGCAGTCCTTAATTTTTGTCTTCGCAATTTAGTCATACACTTTTTCAAACCCTATATTTGAATTTTAAAACACAAAACACCAGAAGATGAACTAATAATAAATCTGAAATTAGAAATCTATTTTTAATACTTGCTTTATAAACATTAGAACAAGTTTCAGGTTTCATAAATCAGTCAATTTCCTAACATTTTTGTAGTTGATAATCGAGGCATTAATTCAGGAAGCCTATCAAAGCTATTGTAACATTACCCATTTTTTAAGCACTAATTAGCTATTTTAATCAAGTTAGCAATGGTTTTATCCAATAGGATTCAACAGCAATCGTGCAAAATATTTTAACCTGACAATAGTAAAAAATAAGATTTCTTTAACTTTGCAGCATCATAGTTTACCTTGTAGACACACTAATAGGATATAACGGAAAAATCTGAAACCAGAAAAGTGATTCAGCCAGAATCTGCTCTTCATTATTCATCATGTAAATGTCTTTGTAATATTCAAAGACTTCTATAGTAGCATTTTAAAACCTTAAATGTGTTTATTAAATTTCTTTTTTTTTTCATAGGATGCAAACCCTTGGTTTAAAGGGTGGGGTCGACCACGGGCAAGTCGCACTTCACTTTAAAACTACACTGCTCAGGCTGGAGATTTACTCCACACATTGGTCCCGCTGTCTATGGTCCAAATGCTGTGGAGGGCCATCCCCAAAATCTGTGTTCGCAAAGCCAAGCCATTCATTCATTGTCATTAATACAAAACACACAAAGACATCATCAACCAACCATGAAAAACAAAACAAGTTTCCTCCTAAAAGTCTTGTTCCCATGGTCCCAGAGTAGGCTACTACTTTTTGATAGCTTCCTTATTTTCTAAACAGGTACCACTGGAAACAATTGTGGGTCCAGTTCAGTAATAGAACATAGAATGAAAGTTCAGTTTCAAGCTTTAGATATTGCCTCTAGTGTCAAGTGGACAACCATTACTTCAAGTGCACATTTGACAAAAAAACTAATTCCAAATCAACAAAGCTCTACTCTGCACAATCTATATCAACACAAAATAATGAAAGTTGTGTAGATTATTTCATTAGATCACAATAACATTTATGAATAGATATATAAATAGACACAGATAACCATCATTTGACCAAACACCCAGGGCTTACCGCTCCCCCTTCCATCAACACTCTGTTTTTCCCATCTCAGTACACATTTCACAAAAACATGTGAGAAATCGGATTGCACACAAGTGAGTTTTCTGCACTGCAAAAGAGCTTCTGAAGACACCAAATGAAACTCAGCGAAATGCATCAACGCTTATCTTAATGATAATAAATACATTCGAGATGTAACACGCTTTTCTCACTCTTTCATTTCCACATTGTCAAATTACTTCTACCATTCTGTCGGATTACCTTACATCCACATAATATTTATAAATAGAAATGTATATTCTAAGATATACAATAATCATACTCTACAGCTTTGGATTTTATCTTCACCAAGGGATTGACTACATTGTAAAAGACTTGCTGGTTTTCTGTTCATCGGCTCAAATATGAACCAATGTTTATTAATATTAAAGTACTAAGTGTTTTACCAGATGTGCCACCATAGCAATAAGTAGTAGAGACTTGAAAACAAATTTAATGCAATTAGTAAATTAGATAGTAAAAAGCTAAAATTGAAAAAAAGAAGCAAATTTCTTTTTTATATAAACAGCAAAATCTGTTTGTATCTGTGAGCATATTTCTGACAAATGAGCACAGAAATACAGCAGGAAGTGAATATCTTTCCTTGTCTCAAACAGATAAGAGTCAAGATAATTCAAAGAATGTAGATGCAAAAGGCAGGGAGGGGGAAGCACCTTAGAATGTATCTATATTTCAGAAATACCTTCAGGAATTGAGGCTTCTTCAAATAGACTTTGAGATATCACTGAAGCAAAAGCAAAAGCAGTTCCAAAGCTCCAAGGTTTACTCACTGTTTTGTAAAAATCTAACCTCAGAGGAACTCTTCAAAATGCTAAAACCTTTTCAATACAAAACTATTAAATCCTTAATATACACACATTCATATTACATAGCTTAATAAACCAGAGAAATTCTTTATAAAATCTCAACCTGAAAAATTCTGAAAACAGAAAGAATTGGAACCGTTTATATTACAGCATAAGTAATAAGGATGTAATTGGAAACAGATAACAGGAATGTAGAATAAGTTTTGTCTGGAACTCCTGAAGGATGACTGTACAGGCCAAAGTAGAACATCTTTCAGACAACATTTATTCAAGTCAAAGAAAATCAAGAATTTCTTAAATCACAAACATGTATTATTGTCCATAATTCCATAAAGGGGAACATATTTAAAAGACAAAGTTATTTTTCTTTTAATGTAAATATTTATTGCAAGGTTATCAACTAATGTTCTTGAAATACTAATATACAGGAAAGAATGGTACCAGACGCAAGATGTGTTCCAGGTAAAGAAAGAGTGTGGTAAAGAGCCTGGTATATTTTCTTAGTAATATTTAGTAGAAAACTGAGATGCCAATCTTTTTATGTATATTTGAAATAATTTTATGCGTTATTAAATTTCTGGTGGACACATAAGCAAATAAAAACTTCATTTTGCTGTCAAGAAAAATGTTAAACAGTAACCAAAAAATATCTGTTGTCTAATGTCGCTGTTCAAAACGGAACAATTCAAGTCGGCCAAGCCTCCAAAAAAAAGGTTATCTCATTCGTCACGAAATTCCAACACGTTCCCAAGGAATGTGCTGACCACAACACCAGAACACAATCTGCAAGGAACATGCGTAAAAACAACAACGCAATTATCGCAGACCAATCGTTCTACTACTGTGGCCAGCAGAGAAGCCTTCTGATTTCTTTCTCTGCAACAATCTTTGTGTCGACTTCTTCACTGCACTCTAGCCTACAGTTACAAATTTTCTCTTTAACAGTATCAAAACTTTACAAGTATTTTTTAGTGAAATATTAGATTGGTGTAAAAATAATTGCGGTTTTTCACTATCAACTTTAAAGCAGTATATCTCAGCTCAGAATAAGAGTTATTAATCGAAATAAGAACCTTCAGATTTTTGCCAACTAGAAACAAGTCCCTTTATTCCAGAAGCATAGAATTCTGGGGTCCTGGAACCAATGAATTCTTCGAAGGCGATTTGAGCTGTTGCTTGGTTGTTAAAGACTATCCCTTGCAGGAAGTGGCCGAAATGCTTGAAAAAGTGATAGTCGGTCAGAGAGAGGTCTGGTGAGTAAGCTGGGTGACGTAGAGTTTTGTAGCCTAGTTCATTCAAGCATTGTCATGGAGAAGAATTGGTCCTTTTTGATTGACCAATATTGGGCCTAAACGTTGCAGTTCTTTGTGCATTTTGTCGATTTCCTGGCAATACTTCTTTACTGCGATGGTTTCACCAGGATTCAAGAAGTTGAAGTGGATGATTCCACTAGCCAACCACCAAACAATGACCATAATCTCTAGAGTTGTTTTGCCTGGGACCGCCTCAATAATGGCCCTAAATTGGATGTCTTCAAACACAGAAGAATGTCCATGACCCTCATCTCCAATTCAAAATTTTGGGAACCCATTCATTGACGGTCCCTTGGCCAAATACTTGGTTGATATTGTGAGCAGTTTCCGCTGCTTTACGTCTCACTTTGAACTCATACAACAAAATTGCTTTTTCCCTCATCTTTGATTTGACAGACTCAAATAAACCAGAATAAATTGTGAAAAGAAAACATTCAGCTTCAATAAATAGAGCAAAATTCATGGTTTAAAATGGTATATTTCATGAACATAGTTAAATAAGTTTATTCCAAAAATAAGCATCAAAGTTTAAAATAACAAAAAACACAATTATTTTTGCACCAACCTCATAATTAGATCCCCTCATCCTCTTCAGAAATTATCGCTTTAAAAATGTTCTCCGCTACTTCCAAAAATCTTGATAGTTTTTCTAATTTTTCACTACTTGATTTGAATTAAGAAGTTAAGATACTGTCTCGGTAAGTGAAGCATGGACTGAGTGCCATACAAAGCACCAGCGTGCAGTAGCCAGTATCAGAACAAATTTTTTTGCATGAACTACTAATTGCATATGATAGTATGGCATGCGGTACCAGGCTTTTCTGTATACAAAATCTCCCCCCCCCAAATAGTGATACTAAGTCACTTAATAGTCATAAGTAGTCAAATACTGGATATTACAAGAATAATCCATTAAATATGAACTAAGAAAACATTAAAACCAGACAAATATTTTTTAACTGCTTGGTTTGAAAATGGATATGACATGTGATGATAAACATCTCTGGATGAAAGACCAGTAACCAAAGAGATATTACTAGTCTTTGGCAGAAGTTATCCCAGATAGAGCACACAAATCAATAATGTAAATGGGGAGAGCAGCTACATGCCTGACAGAATCAGTGGTTTCTGTTCGAATCAGAATTACTGTTCATCAAAGGCAATATTGGATACAGAGCAACATTGAGGGAAAAAAACTCAAATTTTGAGAATATAGATAATAATAGAATCTATATAAAACATTGAGACCATAGGAGTGCAGTTATATAGGAATCCTCAGAAAATCTCAAAAGAGATGTTGCAAAACTTTCCATAATTAATTTTTATTCAGAACACAAGGTCAAAAGTACTTTCATGCTGTTAGCTGACTCATTGGCAATCATCTTTCATAGACACTTTTACTAAGCAAGTTTCCTTCATAAGTTATTTTAGGACTCATAAGTAAGGTTTCCTGGCAATATACAATTTGAAAAAGCTTCAGAGGTCATCTATTACTTCTTTGGAATATTTGTTCCGATTAACAGTAGTTAATTCACAGAGAATAAGAAAGAATAGACTAATGTAATTTGACAGAGCTAATTGTTGAATTATTTTTATCTTTACAATACAAAGTCCTTGCCTTGCCTTTTGCCAATTGATCAATGCTTTTTTTTCTCAAAGCAGATTTCCATTGTGTTTAACTGACAGAACTTTCAAAGCCATAGAATTTCAACAAAAAATGCAAAGATAATACAGCGGTTTCTGAGCAAAGAAATTTCAAATTCTGTAGATAGCTTACTGAGTATGTTTTGTCTGATTCCCATGTCAAATTCACAAGTGCATACATCACAGAAATAAAATTGCACAACATAAGATTGTTGTGCCCGCTGACTACAAAGAATTAGAGGAACATTGTTTCTAAACCATTTAAGAGCAATAAATTAACATTCATCAATTTACATGTCATTTATATTGCAAGTCTTGGGGAATGTCATATTTTATGACTTTTCCAATGTGCAATCTTTCAAAAAATGCATTACTAGAAAAAAGAAAACACATCAAAAATGATTTCATGCAAAATACTTATGAATCATGTAGAGCTAAACGTCAGTTAATTTTGCAGCAACTAATATTGCACTTAATATTTTGCTACCTCATACATAGAATGATTTCTTTGTGACCTGCACTCACACTGGCAATAAAGCAATAAAAAATACAGGAATTCTTATTTAAAATGTGAATTTTCATTCAGATGTGTGACAAAGACAGCTGTAAATATTGTAATTCAGACAAAACAATCCATAGAGCTTTCTTCAGATCAATTTACCCTTTTAATTTTTAATGCAATTTTGTCATTAGTCATCTTACTGCCTTCAGGTCACATTGCACAACTGAATGAAACATTTAGAAAAAAAACTTAATCTTTCAAGATCTTTATGACATGTACTGCCAATAATGCAGACAGTTTAAAACAAGGATATAAACTAATTAACTATAGCTTCTAAATACATCTATTTCTATTTCATTTAGGTTACTGTGCTTATTTGAATGAATAATTAAAATATGTATCCTCCTAACCCACTTACTACTGTCACTTGCCACATTTTGAAGATGTCATGATACCATTTGGCAAGCCATTTCAAATTATTTTGCTTCTCTTGGCAACAAACAAGTACAGGTATACCTTGAATAGTACTGTTAATCTGTTCCAAGATTTTCTGAGCTGTTCAAAACCACACTATTCAAGGTCTTATTATAGTTTAATGTGGGTTTTTTTCAGCTCATACTTAGTTACATTAATTTGTACAGCAATACATCAAAAACCGCATTATTCAAGGTATTCCTGTCTCCTCTAAAGAGAAATGAACAAAATTTGCAATAATGTCTGTTTATATACGACACTGACAGACTGAAAAACTAACAAATATTTATTTGCCAATCTACTGAATAACGCTGCACTGTTCACTTGTTTCAGGTTCAAGTGAGCCTGTATTCTATAAGCAGGAGAAGTCCCATGTTTAGACAAGTATCCTAGAGGTTTAGAAAAATTAGCCTCTTGTGCTCATCTGTCTCAATATTATACACACAAAATAAATAAATCACAGTAGAGTGATATTGAATATATCTTCAAATGCTCACTACCATCTGTTGCAGCTACAAAATAACTTATTAAATCTAAAGAAACTACAAGTGATGCCAATTAAAATAAGCCAGCAATTATACATAGATAATTAATCAACATTTGTTTCATAACAGTAACATTTCTTTAAAAACTTAAAAGTGTTTATAAGGCGATATACAAACCGCACTGTGACGGCTTCAGTACATTTATGTAGCAAAAACAATTTTAGTGCCATTACTTAGAGAATTGTATTCCGTTAAGTTAAAATTATCACACCACTTTATGTTATGAGTCGGTTTATAAATTTATAATTTAATATACCATCAGCTATAAACAGCAAAACATTATTTCCAATAATGCTTTAAACATAACACTTCTTGAATTTGATTTTAGTTTAGCAAAATTAAATCTAATTAGTTTGGTATTAACAGTATAATCCAATATCCATGATGTAAAAATGTAATCAATTCTAAACATTCACTATGAATATGTATTCAAGATCACAAATTCTCTATTACCATACACATGCTTCATACCTTGTTATATCAGTGCAAAGAGTAAAAAGACAAGCTGTTTTTGGTTTATGCACATATTAAAATTTAATTTTAGAAGAATTAGATCACAGTCATGATTTAATGGATTAGGTACAAGGAAAGGTTTTTAGAGTAGCTAGCAACACCATGAGTGACTGAGTCACTGCATTATGACTAAGTGTTTACAATATTACATAATGTTCATTTATCTTATCTTTGGTAATAGATCATACTTGATAGCAACATTCAAACAATTCAATTAAAAAAAATTGGAGCTATAAATATAATTAGAATCAAGTATGTAATTTTATTATTTAGAATTAGTATGTAGATACTGAGCATGTACAAATCGAAGATAATTTATGCAAAGAATGAATTTGTATCAACCTTTTACCTTATAAAACAAAAACAGTAAAAGACTCATTTTGATAGAAAACGAACCCAATTGATAAATATTTTTATACGTTTCTTTTTTTGTTTACTCTCAAAGATTTCAAAAAATCAATGTGTCAAATATCTTAAGAATCTCTACAGACGCTTCTTTTTTTTATAACTATTTTTAAAACATCCATGTCATTGTCATTAAATTTACCTAGTGAGCAAGATTGTCCTGTTCTGTTACATATTTATTAATATTTTTACAAAATTTGAGATAAGAACAATATACCCGATTATTACCCTAGGGTATCACAAATGTATGGACTATCTCCCTACTTTACTAAGTTCCAAAGTGAATGAATCGTTTACCCCCACCCTAGGTCCTAGAAAGCAAGTAGATTTGTTGTTGAGAATGATAGAATGTGTCAAAAAGAGCGAAAAATGTTATATATGCACAGACTGCTCAGCTGACTTCAGTCAATTCAGAGGTACAGCCTTCCAGTCATTCTGAACGTGGGGATCACGCCCCACAACGGGGCAATTTAAATATATTGGGGGGCAATTTGAAATTTTGGTCTGAAGAGAGAAAGGTGTTCAGTGACTCAAAACCGAGTCGTGTTAAGGCTTAACTGATTAATTCCTAATTACACAACTATTAATTACTAATTTTTTTTTTACAATAGATTCCATAGTAACTAAATGCTTAACTCATTAACTTTGAGAGGTATAAAAGCGATGAGGTAATTGCATTGTTGTTACTAAATTTCACACAATAAAGAAATTGCGAACAAGCAAGATCCCTAAAGTTCATATATCAGTATGCCCCCCCCCCAAAAAAAAAAGAATGTGTTTCCTTACAGACTTTTTCCTTGGTTTAAAACTCTAAATTTTGGTAAATTTCTGAATTTATCATTATATTGTATTACCTTTTCAACACCAAATTTGTTTTATCAGTTAGGGGACATTAATTATTTTAGCTGTCGAGGTAGAGTATGGTATTGGTATGGAGTAAAAAGGTTAAAGAGCCACTAGTCTAGATCCAGTCCACTGACATACCAGACGGAATTAGGGTGTTGAAACTGTAGTTAGTAACTAGGTGAGGTAAATAAAGTGTAAATAGGTTTTTTCTAAAAAAAAAATAAACAAATGATGAAATTCGATCCTATTTTGAAAAAAAATTGCTCCTTGAAACTCAATCTTTTTTTAAGTCACTTAAATTAAGTGACTTAATTTACCATTCAGTTGAGAGAACCTAAAGTATAAAATAAATAAAATCTCTAAAGTTGTAATCATTCGTTTAGTTATTTAAAAGAGAAATTAAAATTTTAAGCATTTGTTCAAATAATTCATGTTAAGACATTTTTATGAAGCTAGATCTACCGACCATTTTCTCACCAGAGAAGACATTCTTTACTTTACACTTTAAGTGAATTTGTTTTTTAAGGCTGAGACTGAAATAAATGGACTAAATAAATCATAAGACATTAAATGACTGGTAGCCTTAGTTACCAGAAACACTTATTAAAACAATATTAGAATTTGTTTTAAAGAAATAGCTTAAATCTTTTGTTCTTGCTATTATTGAAAGCCGCAATCAATGTCTTATTTTTTATTACATTGCAAAACAAATTCGGAGCTTAATTAAAAACACGAAGGCTGGCATAAAGTACACAGACAAACAAGCTATATAATCTGTTTTAAGTAGGGCATATCCCAGGTATCTAAAACATTTTTACAACAACAAAAGAACTGTGAATGTAAAATTATAATATCTTTAAAACGGAAGACATAAGAATAAAAACTATGCGGAAGCTTAAAAAGCTGATTATGTTGTGTCGACGCGTTTTTTAAGTACCTCAGCCCAGACATCGAGTGAAGTCTCATAGAAGACTAAATCTTCTTTTCATGTAAAAACTATAAGTAAAAACTGTAAAAGAAATCATACTTTTAAGCAATTTTCTGATAAATATATCCCTTTTGCAAATTTTGTGTACAGATTTAAAGATTTTTGAACGCAAACAAATCTTTTAATTTCGTTACCAAGAAAAAACATTTACAGGAAGGAAGAGAAAACAATGATGTTATTGTCAATATAACGCAGACTGCCATCATAAAAAGGCTTTTGTGAAAATTACATGACACAAAAATTTTTTTAAAAGATCTTACAAAAACAAATCAATTATAATCGTTTATAACCTTTAGTTTCCATGCAAATGCTTTTCCTAATTATATCTTAACAGCTAAGCAGATTTTCTAATTTCCTGGAAAACTATTATGTGCAAAAATCCGATGCCTTAAAATGCAAACTCGTCTGGGTTTTTATTAATGTTACAGAAACTTGCATGTGGCTTATTCTAGAACTGGGCATTTCTTCCAGTCTCCAAGAAATGTGTTCTTTCTTCTTCCTTAGTCATCATCATCGTGTTTATTCCCAGCATTTTTTTCCCCTATCATCATCTTTTCAGTCTGTAAAGTGATAATAATAGATATTCGTCGTAACATTCCCTAAAATGTCAGACTCAATTAGCAGCCCTTTCTTATTTTTGAAAGCCTTAAATAGACAGGTAACCCATTTATGGCCATGATGATTTTTTAAAGGCCAAAAATAAGAATTTAAGGACCCACCGCAACAGCCCCCTTTTGTTCCTGTTCGCTAGCAATTTGATTTTGTGCAGACTATAATTATTTTTACAGAACAAGGGAATCTTTTTTTTTTACTTCTTTTAGTCTTACTCTTTTTAAATTTAAAAACAAATCAACATAATTTATGCGTTTTTCTCGTTTGAAAACGATTGCTTTTATTAATCAAATAAAAATTAACATTGATAAGTTTTTTTGAAGACAAAGTAGTAAAGTTTTCGTGCAAAAATAATGCACATTTATTTTATTATCATTCAAAGTTTTTTTTTGTTAATTAGTTTTTGGGAGGGGGTGGGGCAAGGGGTATTTACATTTAACATTTTTTTTTTTGCTCACTACATTGACACTTATTAACTAAATTAATAATTGCAGCACAATAATAATATTATTATTAATAATATTTTCGTTCAATTTTTTTTATTTTACTTTACGAATTAGCTTTTTTTAGTTAACTTCACTATATGATTTTAAAAAGGAGTTTATTAAGTCATTTTAAAATCATAAAAGGTAAACCCTGGTTATATATACACAGATGACGTGATATCTCAAAATGTGTATATTACCTGTGTAATAATAATAATAAATGATTAATAATAATAATAGTAGATGCGGGAGTAGAGAGACGACTTACATTTCTACCATTGTTTTGGTTTAAGGCCATCATCATGGTACTCCTTCGGCCCCTTTGATGAGAATGATGGTAATAATGCAAAACAGAAGGCTGGTTCCCATCACCCCAAGGACTTGCTGACACTTGGCCTGAAGATGTGTTGGTACTTGCAGAACGATTATTCTGGAGGACATGGTGGTGATCGACATTGTTATTCTGTTGTGTCTGCTTTTTCCTTCTTGATTCACTCATCGTTTATACTTTGTTGTAAATCCCTTCTCTCTTTAGATCCTTTAAAATGGACAACTTCAAGTAGTCGCTTCTTCGGTTCCCTCTCTTCTTATTTATGCAACAACAGAGTTGAAGAAGCAAGCATGTATATCTATATATATCTATATATATATATCTATTAAAATGTACACATCTTTTGGGGTGGCTTGGCAGGAGAGATTGAATTTGTGCAATCGCATCCACGCGCGGCCCCCGTTTGGTTTCTTTTTCTACCACATAATAAAAATGTTTTTAAAAAAAAAAAAGCGTGCACGATTGGTATTACACCAAACAGATAGATATCTAGTGGTGGTAGCAGCAGTCTTTTTCTGCTGATGTTTCGTCCGTTGTTTGCAACAGCTTCTTCTTCTTAATATTGTGTATTTGATCAGAGAATAATGAGTGGCGCTCCGACGATCAAATCTCAAAAAAATTAGTCCCTCTTCTAGGAAGAAAGAAATTCAGCGGAGAGCTCCTTTGCACAGGGGCAGACAATTTCTGATTAACAGTTTACGACATCAGGGGAGATCACTCCCAAAAAAGTTTTTATATAAAATTGTATTTTTATTTTTTTATTTTAATAATAATAATTGTATTGGAGCAAGGTAAAATGAAAAAAATTTATATAAATTTTCATTTGGCTGACCAAAAAATTCGTTCGGTTTATTAAATAAAAATGAAATTCGATGTTTTTATTTTTGACATTAACTTTATTGAACAACATATTTACAATTCTGTTCAACTATCTTATGCCATCTTTCAGGCAACTTTATAATGACATCCTTTCAGAACATTTTATCTTCCTCAGCCAATAACTGCTCTAAGTGCCTTTTGCCATCTTCCAGGGTATTGGAATATTTTTGATTAAAAGAATTTTGTAAAGACTGAAATAAATGGTAATCTCTATTTGCAATATTTGGTTACTATGGTGGATGAGTAAAAACTTCCATGGCAAACTGTAATCATTTTTGCTTGGTCCCCCCAGAAATATGTGGTCTATCGTTATCCTGATGGAATATTGTGCCTAATTTTAGATGTTTTAGTCAATTTCTGTCTTTAATTGGTCTATTTTAGAGCAGTACTTGTTTAAATCAATCAAAAAGGACACTTTTCTAATCCCATCATCAATACACAGCATCACCTTCTTTGGGAGAAGACTGACCTTAGGTAAGGTTAGTAGCGGTTCATTTCACTTGCCTTACAATATCTTGCATTCCACAATGTTGTAAAGTATCTACTTTTCATAACCCATCAAAATTTGTTTTTAAAAAAATGGAACATTTTTGTTATACTTAAGTAGTGAATAACACAGTAGTGAAATACGGTCCAGTAGGTTTTTTTCTCTTAACTTATGCAGAAGTCACACATCAAAGCTACTAACATAACCAAGCTGACTTAAATGATTTTCAACACTTGATTTATATATTTTGAGTATGTTGGCTCTCTGTGTTATATAACATTGATTATTCTCAAGTAATGTCTTTATTTGATCGCTATCAACTCAATGGGTCAACCTGACCATGGATCATCATTAGGTGAGAAATCTCCCGCACAAAACTTTTCACATCACTTTTGACATACTCACAGTACTTTCTCCATGAACTGCACAAATATTTTTTTGGCATTTGAGTTTTTTTTTTATCTTTCTTAAAATAAAGCATAATATGCCAAAAATGTTGCTTATTTTCTTCCACCTTCAATGCTAGAATCAATAAATAAAAATCGCCAATTTTGACAAATCTGTTTAAAAATGCACTCTGATATGAGAGCTGTCACAATATAATTAAAAGTGATTTTTTTTTAATGAAGTTGCTTAAAACTAAATGCTCCTAATACCATCTAATGAAAAAACAGAACAAACTTTTTGGACAACTTAAATTTCTGCTATCCAGTCTTGTCTCTAAAATCTTGCTGAATTTCCCAAGGCATTCTTTCCTTATTATTTCTATCTTTTCTTGTGTGATTTCAATAAAACAAGAAATGTACTTCAAGGTATTTACAGGGCTCATTCACATGTACTTTGTTAGGGGTTGGTAGGAGACCATGTCTTATAGTTATGGAATAAATGTAGCTTTTTTTTTAAAATTTTCTGTGGTTTTCTACCATAAACTCCTTAAAATAGACAAACGAATAAAAGCTTATCATTCTTAAACTGTAAAACATGATTATTTTAACATAATGTTTTTTTACTGTGGCCTACAATTACAAATTAATAAAAACAAATACTGTATTTTCTGGTGTTGATGATGATCCGGCTTCAAGGGTGGACCCCAATTTTGACTGGCAAAATTTTGAACAAAAAAGAATAAACAAAATTTAAGTCTCAGCACTTTCACCTACCTCACTGGTAGGGGATGAATTTTTGTGATTATGTATATTTTTTTTATTATTCATGATATTTTTGTTCATTTGCTATTTTATACTAAGACACTGCATTCAGAGGTCATACAAAGGAGTTCAGATTATTATCTAGCATGGATTACTTTCCTTTGGGGTCAGGATAGGCCTATGAAAAACATAACCTTCAACCTGTAGGGTAAATTTTCAACAGTTATTTTAGGAAGAAAAAAATAGTTTCTTTGTCTCTGGGAAATACGCTAGTTGCTTCTAGAAAAATTCAAACCCATGAAGTGGAACATACACAAGTCTAGTTCTCATCTGTTGTTGTAACAGATTTATTGGGCCAACAGATCTTAGAAGTTCTCGCAAAGTTGCTGATTATGAAACTAGATTTTTTAGTCACACTCTTAACTCTTTCTATTCTCTTACTTTTGATGGCACCAGAAGAGGACAACAGTTGGTGGCAAGTTCTGAAGATCAAAAATTATGTTTCTAAATTTTTGTATAATTGTTGATACTTGTATTTTTTTTAAAAATTCAATTCTGTGCTAAAACAAAGATTTATAAATCTTGAAAAAGGAGATCAGATACAAAGATCATGTATTGCTTCTTGTTTTGTA
>VCCN01006870.1:24252-46125 GCA_006491835.1 Architeuthis dux | reverse complement strand
GGGGGGATGGGAGAAGAGTTGGGTCTAGGCAATTTGTGATAAAATAAACCAACATCACTCGACTTGTTTGAGCTGCGGGATGAAGAGTGTTTTATCTATTTGCAGAGTAGTGAGTTCGATCCTCACTGGGTGCCTTGTGCCCAAACCCACGCTCAGTAAATAACTCCAAATCTAGATTTACTGCATTAGTTAAAAAAAAAGCTAAAAGACAGATCAATTCATTGAAATTTCGGCTGTAATATTCCAGGACTTTGATGTCTACGTCCCTAATGTCCATGCTCAGCCCACAGTAAACTTTCCTATGTAAAAAGATTCATTCCAAACCAGAGGCTTATGTAACCCATGATACCACGAGTAGGATTTATTGAACAAATATGTCAAAACTTTGATGTATCCTAATGATTACATATATAATGACAGCAAATACTGAAAGTAAATAGGCAAACACCAAAATTGCCATAGCACATTTAACGTGCAAACAGATCTAGCGATAATGATATTAATAATACAAACAAGCATGGCTGCCGCAGGGTCAAACTCCGCCTCTACTTCTATTGCGACAGAATGTGATTACTGCAACGTCTGTATTGTATTGTGTACATAATAAATTTTAAAAATTATAACCTACGTTTTCGTAAATATGTAAGACTTGTCAGTTTGTCTCAGTCGGTAAGAGAGCCGCCTGCCAATCACTTGGTCGTGATTTCAAATCACGGTAGGGAAATGTCAATTTTATATATCGGTTTGGTTTATCGTGACCGGACAGACAAACAGTGAAGAGTTTACTCCCCTAAATCAGGTGAAGATTGTTCTTGTTCTTGTTACAAAGTCAGCTCCAGTCTCTGGCTTGGACTGGGGTTTGACAAAAGTTGATCATTTAATACGGGAAAACCCGTAATTGAATTTTGCGATGATTGAATTAGCGTATAGCAATACGTCAATTCAATCATCGCAAAATTCAATTACCGCAATTGTAGAACTGCGACCATCCTCTGCATTACACGTGTAATTATTCAGTTAATGCGAAATAATTCGGGTAATTTCTGGAAAACTCGAGTTCAGTTACTGTGAATATGAAGCAGGCCATTGGACACATTGAACTTTCGTGGCAAGAGGTTAACTTCTAGCAATATGCAAGCAGTGTGGAAATATCCTTTGCCTCATTGTGCCAATGATTTTCTTGGCTTCAATCCCAGGGACAACATAATTTAAGAGATAACCTATTGGAAATAACATCGACGTGGATACAGAAAATGTGCGAGAATTGCTTGTTTCGCATGTAGAAGAATTAAGCGAAAATGACCTTCTTCAACTCGATCGGTAATGACAACTGAATAAATCACTATAAAAGAACTCGAAGAAGGATTTAAACTTGTTGAAGCCGCCACGGATTTGTATCTAAATGTCGATCCTAACATGGAGAGAATCATGGAAATCAGCAGAAATTTGGCAAAGCGATTGCTAGGTGTAGGAAATTGTGTAATGAGGAAAAACATCTGTGCAGTCAACTTTGGACAAATATTTTTCAAAGAAATAGTTTAGTTATGATGTAATTATGAAATAAATTTAAAAAATAATTATTTCTATCTACTGTAACAGCTTTTGCATTATATGCAACTAAAAGTTGTTTTTAAAACACATTTTTATCAGTCTTGATGGACGATCTAAAAGGACGGGGATTCATTGTAGTTATTCCCATTTATTCTATTAATCACTCACGCGTCTCATGAGATTAAAAATCAGGACGAATTAATCGCGTAAAGAGGTGTTGATCTGTACTTATCTGTGCTGTACTAGAAAACTTAAGCAAAATATTACTTTCAGAGGCGTAAAAAGGGTAAATTTTGGCCACAATCACAGAAGGATTTGTAATAGCACATTGTTGGTGAGTGTTGGTATTGGTGCAAACACGTATAGGTCGTTCACTGGGTGGTTCACATGAATGAAAATCATCGTTAGTAACATTAGTGCTTACACGTGGAATTTGGTAATTTATTCGCCAAAATGTATCATTTTTTACCTAAAATTTCTTTGAGCAAGATTTGGTTTTCAATCTGTATGTTGTGCATTGAAAATCTGGAAGAAAGGATATTTATTGGTCAGGAATTAATGCAAACGTTACTGACAGAATAAGATTATTATATGGATAATTAGCATAGTGGGATTTGGTAATTTATTCGCCGAAATGTATCAGTTTTTACCTAAAGTTTCTTTGAGCAAGATTTGGCTTTCAATCTGTATGTTGTGCATTGGAAATCTGGAAGAAAGATTTGTATTGGTCAGGAATTAATGCAAGCGTTACTGACAGAATAAGGTTATTATATGTATAACTAGCATAGTATACGTAAAATCTGACGGGATTATTTGTGTTATGTATGGATAAATTATGGATTTGTGCAACACATTCTTCTGACATCCATTTCTATCCATTTAGCTTTGTGCAGTACTAAATACTGGATGTTAACAAAAGCGGTGCCAGGCAAGGCATACAAGCGAGTAAAGTTGTAATCAGCAGCAGCCGTTCGATTTGTCCCTGCTGCTTGCTTGGTCGGTTGATAATTTCTAACTTAATGTTACCTAATATTCAAGCAGCGTAGTATCGGCCTAACGGATACACTACTTGTCTGCCTACCTTCAGGTCGGACGTTCGAATCATGACGGTTTCGTTAATTTTATATATCTGTTTGCTTTAGCGTAGCAGACACCAATCAACAAACAAAAAAGTGACAACGGATTGTATATGATAAAATGATCCGACAGTTTTTGAATCTGAGACGTTACGGATAGACAGACAACAATTTGTATAGTTGATAATGTCGATGACTTGATCCTGTGCCAGACTTAGCTAAGTAAATATGTATAATGTTGCTTTTTCGGCTTATTTGCCAGTATAATGTTGAAAAGAACAGTAAAAGTAGGAATGTTATTCGAACAAAGTCAAGCGAATGATAATGAGACATTATTAAAAAATACTAAAATAGGAAATGCTTGTCAATGATTATGATAACATTGTCGAAAATATCATGTTTTAGCTTTTGATAAAAAAAAATGGAAGTTACATGAGGAAATTAACTATACAAGTTTGTATATGCAAACGCCTTAAGTGAGAAAGAGAGGTAAAGCGAGAGAGAAAGAGAGGTAAAACGAGAAAAAGAGAGACAACGCGAGAGAGAAAGAAGAGGATAAAGAGAATATTATGTCACATACATGGATTTTAATGAGTATGTTTGTGTTTAATGAGTGTATATGAGTACGTGCGCGACTGTTCTTGGACGAATTATTGTATTAGTTGAAGTGTATAAGGGCGTTATTCTGTTCTTGTGTCTTCATATATGTTTGTTTATAAATTTATGCAGACGTTGAATTTGAAAAAGGAACCTCAAAATTGGTAGATTTCAATCTATGGAAAATCTTTCGCCAGACAGTTAAAAAAAAACCCAAACTACCCAGCATTTGTTACTGAAGAGGCTGTGAAAAAAATTACACAATTCATTCTTTTTATATATAAACCAGTTAATCCCTGTGAAAATAACTCACGGATATACAGTTTTCCCCCGCTATCCGAAAGTAAAGCGTTCTTATAAAAAGCCTTTCGTAAGCCGAAATGACGTTACGCGAAGAAGCAATTACCATTGATTTATATCCAAAAAAAATTGAGCGTTCCCGTACTACAAAAACGGTGAGGATTGTATGTCAAGCTGAGTCATCAAAGGTTATGGTGGAGGGAAGACTGGGGTGTAGAAGAGAGAAAAGGAGTGTGTGCGCTGCCTCTATAATGACTAGCTGGAAAACAAAAGCTGAACACTACTTTCGCTCTTCGTCTTTTTTCGTAAAAGTGAAAAATTGGCGTAAAGCGAACTTTCGAAAAGCGGGGACTTGAATTTGAATTCTATCAGGATTTCTTTTTAGAAAAGAAACTTTAAAAAACTTGTTGCAGTGGAAGAGTCCATTGTTTCAAATGGTGAGTAGGAGATATTTTTATCAGCAAAATTGTTACCGTCAAGTTAATATTAATATGACCGTATTTCACCATGTATAATCCGCTACCACAGATAATCCGCACCCCCGATTGAGCTCATCCCGTGTATACAAATATGTATACAAATTATGTTCCCATAGATAATACGCACCAGGTTGTTTTAGCACAGAATGGTGAGTAGGAGATATTTTTTTCAGCAAAATTGTTACCTTTAAGTGGAAGAGTTCATGGTTACGGTCAGAGAACCAAGAAAATCATACCGTTCATTATAGAAGTAGATTAATATTGCTTGATTGCAAATAATCAATTTTATCGACAATGAATCCGCCTAATTTACATGTGTGCACATGAGTTTGTATTTCAACATGTATGCAAAGACCGTATTTCACCGTGTATAATCCGCTACCACAGATAATCCCCACCCCCCGATTGAGCTTATCCCGTGTATACAATCATGTATACAAATATGTATACAAATATGTATAAAAAGGTATGTTCCCATAGATAATACGCACCTGGTTGTTTTAGCACAGAATTTTCGGAAAACATGCGGATTATACATGGTGAAATACGGTATTTCACGTGTGTTCATAAACCTACGTCTATGCATATATTTGTTTACGTGTGCATGCGAACGTATGAAGGTTTGTTTGTGATTACTTACGTACATTCATACGTTTGTACAATCGTGTGTATATATGCAGTGATATATAAATGTGACTGTGTAATATGTTATTTATGAAAGTTTGCACGCGCGTCTGAATTCCCTATGTGTATATTTACGATCAAATACGCACGTAAATTAAGTCGTGCGAACGTATGTATATCTGTGAGGAGATTTTATTAAAAAGATTTATGAACTCAACAGAAAGTTTTATTTAAACATTGGGTTTTTATTTTGGTATTTTAAAGTTTAGAAATTAGAATTGAAAGTTTTAAACTTAAAAGAGCAGCGTAGTAAGTTTCTAGTAAGTATACCCCCCCCACACACACACACCTTTGTGCGACATTGCCAAAAAGAAATTACGCTTGTTCAATTGTAGTCAAAAGACGGTCGAATTCAATAAAAAGAAATCCCACTAAACAGCTGAAAAGATAAGTAAAAACCAAAGCAACAATTCTGATATCGTCCTCTGCTCTAAGGTTAGGATGACACTATATACTACAATAACGCCTTCTGCTATTTTTAAAACATTCAAATCTGCTCTAGAAAAAAAATCAGGATCTGAAACCAGAGGAATTTGGGAAGGCGATGCAAAGCTGTTTTCGCCCCCCCCCACCTCCCATATACACTGCACGAACACCCTCATCCTTTAACCATCCTGTTTCCATCTACTATAACCCTTTTTCTTTTAGCACGCTATGCAATATTCGCTTGCCGGCGAACGATAGATTCAACCTATTTTATTAAATGGTCATGACATATCGTATTGACGATATTTTCGAAGTTTCGATAACACAACTCTACCCAAAAGATTCTCGCGCCTCCCTTTGGGTCTTCGGGCCCCAGAACGATGCCCCCAGCCACCTCAGAGGCCCTGTTTAAAACCCACGATGAAGAATAATTTTTAAATTAGATAAAACTGACGAAAACCAATAAAACTCTTTCAATTAACTTTTTATCGATCTTTATTCAAAGTTTGGAGATTATGATATGTCAGAAAATACTTTATCGGAATTCCTAGATGATAACAATAACATTGACGATTGTTTTTGAAGATGTTGATAATTTGTATTCATTTAATTACTGACATATATAGACATGTAGTAAATCTGGACCTGCCGTTTGAGAAAAGCTGACTTGACTTACCTTTGCTGGATGAGCGTTTTAAACTAAAAAAAAAAAAAATATCCTCAAGTCCAGTCGCAAATGTAAACTTCCGAAAAAGAAAAAAAAAAACCAAACATATTACTGTTTACTTCTTTGAAAACTCAAACAAGTAGATTCAAGTGACTGTGTCGAATGAATGGTTCAGAGGTGGACGTTTTGAAAATGTCATTTCCGTAATAATGAAGTACGTGCTTCAATGAAATGCTTTTTTTGCCCAATGAGAAAGTCCGTTCGAACAACAACACCAACAAACGTAGTAGCAGCAGTAATCCACCGGGATCACTCAGCGCAAATCAGTTTGATTGTCACGTGAGTTGATTCATCAACAAATAGACTGGTCGGAAAAGTAGTGTTTAAAATATGCCTGTAGCATGGATGGCTGCACTGATAAAAAAAAAATTAAAAAACGGTAAGCAGTAATGGACTACTACTACTCCTCCTCCTCACCGACCTATCTCTGTCTAATGTATCACTGTTTACTACCCCACCCCCACCCTACCCGTATCAGTACTCATTATTACGTACCTACCTACATCTCTACCCACCTGCGTACCTATTTATGTAAATAAACACCCGAAATACACACACGCGCACACGCACAGGCAAGCACACTCACGCATGCACATACGCATATACAGACACGTGTTGAATACTGGTGTTAGTGAAACGTAGAGAAAAAAATGTTTATCTCAACATTGAGTCATACTCCATGACAGCTGAACTTCAACTTGTAAAACTTTCTTCGAAGCCATTTCTCATCATACTTTGTTCATTTCATCAGGGCCGGCGCAAAGGTTTCGTGCGCCCTAGGCGAGACTTAAGATTTCCGGTTGTATTTTAACGAGTATTTTTTTTTCCTTTCAATTTTGGAGTGCGCACCTAGGACCTTTGGGCCCTAGGCGACCGCCTAGGTTCGCCTGATGGAAGGACCGGCCCTGCATTTCATCAGCCCCCCCCCCGCGACATCTGTGCCGTCTATAAGTAAAAACGGAAACTAGAAAGCACTCAGAGAGCGGATACCTCTGCAAACGCCATTGTCACTAAAAACTGAATGAAAATCAGTTCATATATAGCTACGATGTAGGAGCGGTAACTGTAAAAAAAACCTGGATTCTTCCCTAACCCATGGCTAAACCCTTCCACAAAATTTCATTGAAATTAACTCAGAACTTTTGGGGATATTGTGTTGCCAAACATGAGTGAATAATACATATAAAACGTACGGAGAAAAAAATGAAAAAAAATCTCTCAATCGAAAATAATTCTTGGATCCACTCCCAAATTTAACCAATTTTTCTTTCGACCCTTCCAGAAAACTTCATTGAAATTCATTGAGAACCTTTGGAGATATCGTGTAGAGAGACAGACAGACAAATAGACAGATCGAGTAAATACATATACCTTTTCCTACTTGGTTGGCAGAAGTAAACACGATCAAACTATTAATACTAGTATTACGACAACGACAGCCGGTGCTACAATTCGGATTGATCAAACAAACGATATACACTACAATTACAGAAGAAAAAGAAAGAAAAGAAACAGCTGGCCGCTGGTGAGTGAGCTGTTTAGTCCGTTGTAAAAGACAAACAAACCTCAGAAGTTTCTGGTCGGAACCTAACGTAAAAACGTAAACAAAGTCAAGTCCAATGCGAAAATAGTGTATGTGTGTAGGAGGGGGGGGGGTCATGTACACACACACACACATCCACAGAGAAGGAGGAACACAAATATATATATATATATGCGCAATTAAATCTGTAAAAAACGCGATTGTACACACATTCAGAAAAGCATTAACGCGACGTGAGCAGTAACACCCACTCAAACACAACAAATGTAACTAACTGCGTTGTCATTCTGAAGTATGTGCATAACTGTGTACGTACACACACACACACATGCATGAACAAATAAATACACGCGTGTACAGTACACACATAATGAAATACGAACCCACTCATATACACACACACACACAAATTGCGTAGAGATACACGTTGGTTGTGTTTGTGTTTGTGTTGGTTTCATATTTATGGCACAGATGACATGTTTACCTCAGCGATAAGTAATCTGAATTAGCGTCGAATTATATAACAGGCAAGCTGTCCCCCTTTTAGAAAAAATAACGCTACACACTCTTCCGAAAAAGAACGCCCCCACCCCCAGGTTTTTGAGCAGGGTGGGGGTGGGGGTCCATATTTTGGTTATTACTCCATCTGTCTAATTAGACAAGCGATGTAATATTTTCTTTTTGTTTTTTGGTTTAATTTATGATTACTTGGGATTATTTGTTTTTTTTAAATTTTATTTATAAAATTTCTTTATCTAGATATTTATTTAAAAAAAAAAAAAAAAAAAAATGTTCATTGGGCTTGTCCCGAGCAGTGGGTGGTCCGGGCACTCCTTTGGATCCGTGCCTGTCCCTATATAGCTTGAAACGAAACTTGGTCAAGCTAAAGACAAGAGAAACATACGCATAAACATTTACACAAGAAGCACATTTCTATTTTCTTGCACACTCCTGGAGTGGGTGCTGTAGACGAGTTGATCATCAACGACCGATCTCATTACCAGCTAACGACGTTGGTCGTTCAAACTACTCATATAACTGGTTTAATCTTAATTAAATAATTAACCTATATATCCCTTGATCTTTTTAAGTGATGTACGTATTAGGATATTTTGTCTGATATTCCTAATACAGCAATACCTTGAATATAGCGGTTTTTATTAGTGTGGGTTTTGATGCAGTACGGTTATGCTATACAAATTAATGTAACTAAGCTGGAGAAAAAAAAAAATTAAATTATAATAAAACCTTGAACGGGGAGGTAACTGTAAAAAAAAAAAAAAGAACCTGGATTCTTCCCTAGCCTACCCTTCGACAAAATTCATTCAGAACTTTTGGGGATATTGTGTGGACAAACATGAGTGAATATATATAAAATGTACGGGAAAAAATGAAAAGAATATCGTACTGTTCAAAACCGCACTGGTTTTGAACAGTACGGAAAATTTGGGAACAAATTAACCGCACTGACCAAGGTATACCTGTAGCACCGACGTTCGAACTGAAACCTACAGAATCATAAAAAGCTACAGTCGGTGTGGTTGTTTAAAAAAAATCCCTCAGATTTGTGTTGAGAAAAATAAAATGCAATAGAAATTAGTCACTCAATAGAAACCGTCACATGATCAATATCTTTTGGCAGCATGCCGTGTTGGGGGGTGATCAATAAAAAAGAATTGGAAAAAATGGGTGATCATTGAATGAGTTACTTCTCTCGCCTTTTGTTATTAAAAAAAGTCTGAATTTTCCACAAAAAAAAAAACAAAAAAAAACAAGCGTGAATTCTGCCGGACACAAACTAAGGAACTAATTCAGTATAAACTTACATCGCAAATTGAACCCCCTACTAAAAACCTATGGAAAAGGGGGTGATCAATGAATAAGTTACTTTTCTCGTCTTTTGCTGGACAGTGATCACTAAAAAAGTCTGAATTTAAAAAAACAAAACAAGCGGGCACAAACTAGTGATTAATTTAGCATAAACTTACATTGCGAATTGAACACCTCACTAAAAACCTATTTACGGGGGGGGGGGATTTTTAAAAAAAAGTTTTTTTTTTTAGACATGATAAGGAGTAAATGCTTAAATTTTCCAGTCCTCTAGCTCTATTGGTGCGGCATGTACACATGATACATACATAGCAAGCCAGCCAGACAGACCAACTTAAACACTGAAGAAACCTATATCGACAGTTTTGGTGACAGTTTTCGTTTCTAATTCGTTTATTTAAATGACATTGTCTCTGGGTCAGCTATTTCAAATAGCTGGTATAAACAACTTTTTAATATGTAGTCAGCTCGTTTGAGAACTGGTAAAATGTGTGACACTGTTATGATACGAATACCAACTACACCTACGAATACATACATAAGATGTAAAAGTTTGTTATACAAATCAGAACCGGATATGCTAGTGCGGGACCTGTAGCATATGTTAGGAAGGGGCCACAATTTAGGAAATTTATGAACACATAAATGAAATATAAATAAATACACATAAACACATACATTTTCCACTTGCAAAGTAATCAATTTTTAAAATTTGCTATACAGCCAGATAATACAACAAACACGTCTGACATTTCAGTAATAGTAGTTTGTTTTCGTTTACATCTTTGTGCAGCCGCTATGACTTCAGTTTCAAATACCTTCGTATTTATGCGTCGTATATGTATCACACAGACACAACACTCCTATTAATTATTTTATTATAATAATAACTCCAATTAAAGGTGACAATTGGCTAAAATCGCTAATCTTAAACACCCAGTCGTTAATAAAAGTTGAGGGCAGTATAGCACTATTATAATAGAGCAAGTGCAGAATCACTGAATCGGAATTGATAGCTTGCAAGCATTTACCGCGGGGTCCTTGAAATTGCGGGGGCCCGTGGCATATGCTACTTTTGCTTCATAGTTAATCCAGCACTTATAAAGAATATACTGAAACAAGCCTGGCTGTCCCAGAGTCAAACTCTGCTCCTACTTCCTCGCGTAATTCTACTATAAATTTTGGAGGTATGTAAGACTTGGCAGTTTAGCGCAGGTAGTAACATACCAGGCTAGCGATCACTAGGTCAGGTGTTAAAATCACGGTAGCGGAATGGAGATTTTACATATCGGTTTATTCCTTATTTTTGGTGTGGATTGTTCTTGTTACATAGGAAAGTAAAGTCGACTCTGACCGGAGTTTGACAATATTCGCGTCGCAAAATATGCATAATTCAAACACCGACGCCTGGAGACTCTCATAAAATACAATGAAGCTCTAGCCTGTTGCACGATAGTCTGCAAGTTTCTCATTGATCGTGACTGAATTCCTCAGTGAATGCACCATTAACCCTAAAGTGGAACGCACATACAGATCTGTTGGTGCATAATCGAAGGGCAGCGAGAAGAAGAGAAAAAAAAACGTCGATTTCTATTCGTTATAAAATCATTACAGCTACTTTCTATTCGTTATAAAAAAATCATTACAGCTACTTTAGGCACAAACTCGGTACAAAACCAGACGTCAACGCGTCAAGCTACAATGATTTTGTTGCTGGAACAGATTAAACACACACGCGTGCACGCGCATACGAGGTACAAGCATTTTGATTAAAATATAATTCGCAAATTAGAAACCGTCAACCCAAACTGTCAGCATAGGTTTATTCATTTTTGTGTTGGTCTGGCTGGCTATGTAGTATCACGTGTACAGGCCGTTTACTCCTTATGTCTAGATAATTTTTGAAAATCCCCCAACCACGTAAATAGTGAGGGGTTCAATTCGCAATGTACGTTTATGCTAAATTGATCGCTAGTTTGTGTCCCATATTTTTTTTGAAAATTCAGACATGTTTTAGTGATCACTGCCCAACAAAATCCGAGAGAGGTAACATGTTATTACGCACATACCGAAGGAGAAAGAGAAGGAGAGGCTGAGTCATACACACTTCAAGTACTTCTGTTGCGACCATTCTTCATTAAACTGGAAGTCCAATGACAAAAAGAGTTTTCACAAAAAGATCGGATTCAAACAGTAATTCTGGTAGCTGACAAAAACAGACGAGAAAACACCATAAATATTTCCCGTCTAATCAAAACCCTGTTGAAGAGTGAAGAGCCTGCCAGAGTCCTTAAAACAAGACTTTCTGCAAATGCTCGTCAGTAGTGACCATGGTCACCGAGATTAACAGACTTTCTCACATCATTCACACTCTCACTACCCACACGCACATCAAAACTACTCACATACAGCAGTACGGCATTTCAAATATTCACTATTTGTTCAGCTTTGAACACACCACGCCAATCAACACAAACTTGAACTTTCCAAGTCAACTTAAGTAAGAACCTATATTCTAAACTATTATGGATGTTCCTCACTATCGTATTCTTCATTTCAGCATGATGTACAAGTAATTATAAATCTTTCGTTATTGTTATTGTTACTACTTGATTCGTATTCTCATTTCTTAATTTCATCACAAGGTCAGTGTCACTAAGTGTATTCAACTTCCTATACTCTTGTCCAGGAACCAATTCCTCTACTTAGCCTGATGTTATAAAACCAGAGAGAGCACCTTAGTACCTAGTACCAACCTCAACCTGATCTCTACGACCTAGTCAATGACTTGTGTACACAACTGGGTGACCTCGATCAGACTCTGCAAACTACTGATCTGAATTTAACCACCTATACTTCTATGAGAAATGAAATATTAACGCTACACAATCTTCCACCCCCTTTACTAATCATATATGCTTGTAAAATTCGAAATAACTACAAGATATGATAATTTAGGCAAAGGCGTGCATTAATGAAATACTTATATACATACGCATGCACTTACAAATTATTTTCCCATAAAAACAGGCTGGTATACGTAATTATAATCAGAGAGAATTAGTGCAGACTTCCATTCACACACCCACACTGCTTATCTATATCTGTTCCCAGGCGGCCTCATAAGGTGTGTATGTATTTGAGGTACGCAACTTAAAATGCGAGGGTCGCTAACAATTATTATCTATTTGTAAGCATGTATTGTCTTGCAGTTGCTTTGCTGGTGTGTACATTACTATCCTTTTATAAAGTTTAGATTAAATTATTAATCTCTGCGTTTGTATTAGATTAGAGACACATTAGACACACACACACACCGGCACATATGAGCATGGGTCAATAAGTTCGTGGTCTCACACGTAGTTATTAGCTGAATTTTGATCAGAAATGTTCACTGTATAATGTTCGGTCTATGTGATTGATATTCACCACTGGATTAGGTGCGTTGACAAGGATGGAGATAAATGTTGTGTATGTAAAATAAATGTTTTTTCATCATTAGGCTGCGCATTTATTGATGCACCTACGTGTGTATATATTTGATACTATAAAGACGAGGAATGTTTGTTTCTGACTATGTATTTTATAGACGCCTAAACGGTTGCACCCTACAAGATGAACATTTGTGTATACAGGTAACTGGCCACAGGATGAACATAAGCTAGGTGGTGATGGCCTCTGAGAAACTCTAACAGTCAATCTGGGGTCAGGTCAATTTTGGCATTTTCAAATCTAACGCAGACGGCTGCACCTTACAAGGTGCAGATTTGTATACATGGGTAACTACACACCAAAATGAACATAGGATAGGTGGCGTTGACCTCTGGTGACCTCTAAATGTCAATTTAAAATCATGTCAATTTTGGCAGGCATTTTCAAATCTAACAGATACGGCTGAACCCTACGGCCTGCAAATGTATGTACAAGTGTAACTTGACCCCAATAATGAACATAGGATTGGTGGCAGTGACTTCTGGTGACCCATAAAGGTCAACTTAGGGTCAAGTCAATTTTGGCATTTTCAAATCTAACGGAGACGGCTGTACCCTATGGGCTGAAAATTTGTGTACATAGGTAAATTGCCCCCAATATGAACATGGGATAAGTGGCACTGACCTCTGATTACTGATAAAGGTCAATTCAAGGTCAGGTCAATTCTGGCATTTTCAAAAAAGGCCAATATGGGCATTTTCAAATCTAATGGAGACGGCTGCACTCTATGGGCTCCAAATAACTTGACTACAGTATGAAAATAGGATAGGTTGCGCTGATCTCTGTTAAACTATAACGGTCAATTTAAGGTCATGTCAATTTAGGAATTTTCAACCCTAACAGAGACGGCTGCACTCTACCGGCTGCTAAATTGTGTACATGGGTAACTTGACCCCAAGATGAACATAGGATAGGTAGCACTGACCCCTGGTGACTTCTAAAGGTCAATTAAAGATCGGGTCAATTCTGGAATTTTCAAAAAAGGTCAATTTTGGCATTGCTGAGCCACCTGAAGAGTTGCAATCTCTACAATTTACTACATGATTTTTCAGTATTGATTATTCCCTCCCCGGGCAACGCCGAGTACCCCAGCTAGTAATTAATATATATATATAATATTCTGCCTGAGTTGGTGCTTTTTCACCCTGTACATTTTTATATGTAGATGTATGTGAGCGTGCGCGTGTGTATATACGATCATGTGTGTCCACATTACTTCTATGTGATCCTAAACTGATCTGGACCGAAAGTACTTAGGTTTTATGAATATGTTTTGGAAATATTGAATGATATTTTGAAAAGATAAAAATGTAAACGCAAAATTTCCTAAGAGCATAAATAACAAAGAGAAAAAGGGAAAGTTGTCATTATCGTTCATTGTGTTTGCTCATTGTATTTTATGGTTCTAGAGTTAGAATCTGGCTCATGTTTTATTTGTACACTAGGAGTATTCGGTAGCTTTCACTGGAGATCAAGTGATAGGATGTCTCTACAATGCTTCAGCATTTCCATCGGTGTTCAAACTGAATTTAGTAATGCTGTTGTCTAGATGGTTTCAATTCTTCGTCGAATTCCCAATTCTTCTAACCTCCTCACAAGATTCTTTGGGACTGTTGCAAGCGTTCAAATAATCATAGGCACGATACTGTCACCTTCACGTTCCACAAGTTTTTCAGTTCTCTGGCAAGGGACAGATATTAGAAACCGTCAACCATAACTGTCACCAAAACTGTCAACATAGGCTTCTTCAGTTTTAAAGTTGGTCTAGCTGGCTGGCTGGCTATGTATGTACTTATCACGTGTACAAGCCGCAGCAAAAGAGCTAGAGGGCTGGAAATTTAAACATTTACTCCTTATCATGTCTAGAAAAAACATTGTTATTTTTTGTTGAAAATATACCCCCTAAATAGTTTTTTTTTCAATTTATTTTATGTAAATTTATGCTAAATTGATCCCTTGGTTTGAGTCCGCCTGCGTTCACGCTTGTTTTTTTTTGTTGAAAATTTGGACATTTTAGTGATCCTACAAAACGTAACTTATTTATTGATCACTACTTTTCCAATTTTTTTAATTGATCACCCTCAACACGGCATGCTGCCAAAAGACGTTGGTCACGTAACGGTTTCTATTGATTGACTAACCAGGCCTGTTTTCCAAAGCTTTTCACTTTCTTTCAGTTTTACTGCTGGAACAGCGACATCCACTATCTGACATATCTTCGTTTCGTTGTTTACGATAAGTAGGTCTATATATTTAAATAGATCACCAAATCCGACCCTAGTCTCTTGGGCCGGATTGGATGATCTATTTAAAAGTCTCCAAGGAGTTTACGTTTGTTATTGATTAGGACAGCTTTTGATTTGCGCATATACAGTGACAGACAAGAGGAAATGACGCAAGGAAGATTGTGTTATGCCAATCTTCTAAGTGTTGATGACCGCCTTAGCCTGCCTAGAACATCATCATTCGAAATCTTGTCTCTTTGACGGGCTTGAATAAAGACCTGACACTAGAAGGAAATTTCATAACTATTTCAAACACGCGACAGGCCATAAATCAACATGGTGTTATACATATGTGTAACTATATTTATCTAAATTTGAATGTATATATTTATTAGCAATAATAAGTCCGTGGCCTAATGATGAAAAAAGTATTTATTTTACACAGCAAATATTCATCTTTTCAACATAATTTAGTGGTGAATATTAGCTACATATGTCGAACATTATTCAGTGAAAATTTTAGAGCGAAATTCAGCTAATAATTTCAGATACATGTCAGGCAAGGTATTGATCGACCCTAGGATGTGAATGTTTTCGGGCATATCTATCTATCAGATGTATGCGCGCGTGTGTGTCTGGTGGGTACTAATTTGTTATTACATAATAATCAGAATAGGGGTTGGGCTCTCTTGCCGTAAAGAAAACTTCCTATTCACCACAAAAACATATCTAAATTGCGATCTTATATGAATACTGAAAATTCAATGAAAGTACACGAAGCTTTTAAAAACCTAGCCATTGATAACAGTGCAAAATTAACAAATAAAAACGAAAATATACACAACACCCAGGCTGGTTCTAATGATGACCTACACTAAAGGGCAGAAGAAAACATTCGTATAACCATGAAACTTTATTGTTGGTTGTCACTTCTTTCAATTAAAACATCAATCCTCTTTGGGGGATCAATGTGAGCATGTGGATTTGGATTATAGTGAGTGAGACCTGCACAGCATGACAGTCGCTTGCTCTTTCTGCAGACCACCGTGACATGCCAATATGAGAGCCAGAAAACAGCAAAAGTAACCAGACAAGGCGCTAACTCTAATCCTAAGCCTACCAGGGTTAGTTCGGGTTCATGCTTATCTCGTACCTTCTTCTAATATCATTTCAGCTGGCTAGTGCTTTATTCACTTTGCATTCGCTAGGGAGCTCTTCCAGTCGTGGAAGGAGCATACAAATCAATTGAAGGCAAAGCAAAATATTAGGAACAAATCCTACGTCAGATTAATTTGACGTAACAAGGCCAATCAAAGACTGGCCTTCCCCAACTGTAAACTTTCATTTGGGACTTGTAAACACTAACAGCACAAGAAAATAAACTGAGTAAGTAGGGACAAAAATAGTAAAGGGAACTTGTTTTGGTAGGTGCACTACTCGTATTACTGCCACAACCACCAATGCTACTATCCACAACAACTTAGACTAATTATATCAAAAGCCTTCGTTTACAGAGGCAGGACCGCAACGTTCGGAATTTGTACTATAATTAGTAGTAATAGTACAAGGTAAGTTACAGCTGTAGAAAAAGATTACACAATAGCAGTAATGACAATGTACTTCAAGGTATTGCTCAATAGCATAACATTCGACGGAAGGAAGTCAGTGGCCAGCTGGTTATGGCAGTTCAAAAACTCACCAAAACAAAGATATCAAATCAAGTAAAAAAAGAAATCCCACATTATTTCGAAAATCTACTGATTATAAAATGTGGTATGCTATACTGGAATGATACATCCCCATGCATTTGGATAGAACATTAGACTGGATTCGGTTTGTTTTCACGCCTCTTGGTGAGTTTCGTTACCAGAAATCAGCTCAAGGCGATTAGTCTTTGTAAAGCCTACGATACCCAGACCATATTGAAAAACCTACGATACCCATGTAGCATTGTAAAACCTACTGTGTCCTGGCTGTATTGTAAAACCTACGATATATATGCTGTATTGTAAAATCTACGATATCCCTGTGGCATAGTAAAACCTACGATATTCAGGCTGTATTGTAAAATCTACGATATACATCTAGCATTGTAAAACCTAATATGTCCCGGCTATATTATAAAACCTACGATATATAGGCTATATTGTAAAATCTACGATAGTCAGGCTGTATTGTAAAATCTACGATATCCATGTAGCATTGTAAAACCTACTATGTTCCGGCTGCATTGTAAAACCTACGATATATATGCTGTATTGTAAAATCTCCGATATCCCTGTAGCATGGTAAAACCTACGATATTCAGGCTGTATTGTAAAATCTACGATATACATCTAGTATTGTAAAACCTAATATGTCCCGGCTGTATTATAAAACCTACGATATATAGGCTATATTGTAAAATCTACGATAGTCAGGCTGTATTGTAAAATCTACGATATCCATGTAGCATTGTAAAACCTACGGCATTCAGGTAGCATTGCAAAACCTACGATATCCAGGCAGTATTGTAAAACCTACAATACCCAGGCTGCACTGTAACATTTACGATATCCATGCTGTATTGTAAAAGCTACAATATCTAGGCTGCATTGTAACATCCAGACAGTATTGTAAAATCAACGGTATCCAGGCTGCATTGTAAAATCTACGATATCCAGATTGCATTGTAAAATCTACGATATCCAAACAGCATTGTGAAACCTACGATATCCAGACAGAATTAATATAAACCAAATTCAGCCATGACATTAACTCCAAATACTAAATTGGTAATACGAAAGTCAAATGTGTCAACCACAGACTGAATTAAAATTTTCAAATTTCTATGTTTTAAAGATGAGTTGGTGTAACGTATAAAAAGATTCCAATGAAGTCTCTAATGTTTTGCAGTCTGTGACTGCAGAATTATGACCATGTCATAGACATTCAAATGCGTTTATGTGCGTCATCGGCTAGATACACAGTCGAGAGTTTTCTTTATTAACATGTGTCTGTGTCTGCATGTATACTAGTGGTGTTTATAAGCATATTTTTTTCTTTCAAAGGTATAAATGTCAAATATATTTCTAACTCGCTATTACTCCTCGATTTAGGAATGTAAAATATTACTAGATAAAAGAAAAGAACAATTATAAAGAATGGCATTAAGCTGCAACTTTGTTTGCGTGATAAGTTAGAAATATCAAGTAGAAGAATTGCCACATGCATATGAGGACTTGCAGGCATTATACAATTCTAGAACGTTATTCTCGTATTAGTGACCGAGTGTTCAAAATCTCTCTGAACGTCTCTGATAAAACTGTTTCAGTTCCAGATCGGATACGCCAACAATTTCGTCCAGATATCAAAGGAGGAAGACATACATTTCCCAATTCCTATCAATAAAAAATGCACAAAGTTAATTTTGCAAACTATTGACTTTGAATGTTCTCTACTCTATGCTATGTGCCAAAGTTGATTTAGTTCTTCAAATAGTCCTTGGCGAACAATACATTCGTTCTCTTGTAACATTTATTAAACCCGAAAGACATAAATGAAACCGTCTTGATGAAGCATGCAACCAAGCAGGAAATTTAGAGTAAAGTTTTAAACGAGGACAAGAGCCTTTTTTTTCCAATCAGTCAATTATTCTTTGAAAAATCAGAGATAACTCTGAATTACAAATGAACGTATTGAAGAAATTGGTAAATTCTTGTTATGTTAGGCAACCGGTTTAATAAATCCCAAGTTGTTCGGACTATTGAACTCATTCTTTGTGTTGGTTATTTTGTTGCCTTCGGCATTGAGCAATAGTCATCATCAGGGATTCCGGGGGAGAAATAAGAACCATGTAACGTACACAAGAGAGGATTATGCTTAACGTCACATGGAGAGATCACAAGACTGCACTGTATATTAGAGAAAAAACAGGGTTCAGAGATATCATAGAATCCAGTAGAAAACTCAAATGGCAATGAGCATGCCATGTTGCAAGGATGTCAGACAACCTCTGGACATCACGACTCACAACGTGGGTTCCCAGAGATCATACGCAAAATTGTGGCCGGCAAAAAATAAGATGGCGTGACGACAAATTCCGTAACGCTCACGATCGAGAGGTCTGACAAATCTTGGGGAAGGTCTATGTCCAACGACGGACGTTAAAAGGATGATGATGATTTAGTTCTTCAATTAGTCCTTGGCGAACAATACATTCGTTCTCTTGTAACATTTATTAAATGCATCTCGGTTAATAAATCATGCAAAGATCAAAGTATTTGATACTAAACATGATGATGATGGAAAGGAGAAGTCAAGAAAGACAAGTATTACTATCCAATGCAACAGATGTCAGTCCTATGTTGTTTCTAGGACGGGGGAGTAGAAGCATGATCCTCAAAGGCACCAACTACGTAGCTACAGCAAACATACCATATGCAAAGGGAACATGTGTGAACATAATAGCATCAGCGTGGTTTTCAATAGCACAACCACTTTACATAACCTCATTACTCGAGTTGGTTCCTCACAGGAGAAGGGTTTGATAAAAGATTGTATATAAACATGGAAAAGAATATAAGGGAGAAAGCAGCTGTCTCCTGAAGGTTACCGTATATTCTTGAATATAAGACGAGGGTTCTTTGCTAACGAAATGGCCCCAAATCAGCAGTTCGACTTATACCCAGGTCAGTCGAAAATTGCCAATACTTTTGCCTATATGAATACAGCGTCGATAGACACAATGCATATTAACGAGCGATATACATCCATGTGTACAATATACAATCATCAACGTCACACGACTTGCTGTGAATGGTATCGTCTGTGTGGCTCGCGTTGCAGGTAATGAGCCGAACCGGTTGGTATATTCGCCACTGTTCTTTCCTGTTCGCTATTATGTAGTTTACTCACGGAATGATAAATCCTCTTCTCAAAGTTATAGCCAAGTTTTACAAATCCTTTACGATGTAATTCTACAGCGCTTGAATGAATGTCGAATGTCGCAAAGATGGCGCGGAATAGTCGTTTTATTAAAATTAATGACAATCGTACAATAGAAAGATCTGACCGTTCAGCGCTGTTAGAACAAGTTCTGACAACGCCAAACAGTCAGATGTTTCGTTTACTTCTCAATTAAAATGATTAACGAGGATTACATTTTTTTTAAATGTCTACTAAAGAAAACCAATGGACACGTAAAAGTGAATTTTTCACAAAAGCTATTTTAGTTTCTATGCTGTATGTATGACATTTTCTGTGTCCGCAGTTGACTCCAAACTCGTTAGTTAATCACCAGAGGCCCGAAATGACAACAATAGAAACTGTACGATTGTAATTGTAAATATTCGAATACAGCTCAGTAATAAAACATAAGATAGAAAACAAAGAAATCAAGGCTCCGTCTCAAAAAATGAGCGATCAATGAGATTTAGACTAGTCTTAACAAGGCAATAAAAAAACATTGATCTCAAAACCCGGCACATTTATTTTTTTATAAAGGCGTCTTGTTCTGGTTCTGAAAGTCTCCGAAATCAAGTGATATAAATATCTTTGTTTGACGCCGTAATAGACGATAGATATTTATTGCTTAAATATGTAAAAAGAAATAGTTTTCTAAAAAGGATATAATCTATGGCCAACTTGTTCTAGTGTATTATTCTTGTAAGGATTTGTTTGCAGGTCTTTACACAGGTACAGCATTGATTTTCCGGCATCTTTGTTTCCAGAACCGTACTGGATTACCCATTTTGCCGGACTAACAGAGGTCGCATGATCGTAATTCTATAATACCATTTTGACCCACCAATTATGCACATCTCATATCTTTAAAGCATTAGGTCTCACCGCGGTCGGGCTTTCTGAACACTTCTAACCTTTCTTTAATTTGGTTTTTATCATTAGTTTGCATCAGGGCCGTTTAGTTTTAACTATCTTCATTAAAAAAAAGATCGCTTTTGATTGTATTTGACATATCAGCGTACATTTTTGCGTAAGCATCTCTAGTACCTATGACTGTCACTGACTGACTGACATAACGAAACACGTTTCGGCGCCTCCTTTTATATATGTCTAAAAGTACAAGAGAGAGAACCTTTGAGAGTAACGTCCCTTGCTAGATCTTCACACAAGAAAATGTCTGTTTATGACTTTTATAAAACTTTGGAGATAATAGAATATAAAAAAGCGATTCTTTATATCAGGGGTATTCAACCTTTTTTTCGCTCACCGCCTACTTTGACATATTTTAAAGAAATTAAAACATGCTACCGCCCACCAGACATAAACATTAGTTTTCTTCAAAACTAGCTACCGCCCACTGAAAAATCACAAATCGCCTCTACGGTACCGCCTATGTGGAAGACCCCTGCTCTATATTCTGAACTGCCATTAAGAACAATCCTCAAAATTCTAAAAGCAAGGAACTAAATACTGCAAAGACAAATACGGTAAACACAAATATAACATTCAGTTATATTGGTTAATGCAACTTGGAAGACGAATTTCTAAATATATCTAAATAACAAAAGCTTGGGTTGACATCATGGAAACCACTCTGCTGCTATGACGACTGTCTGTAAAAGCAATTTGTATCATTCTCTTAATCTATTAGTGTGTCTAACCTTTAACACCTGCAGCAGGCAGTTTGCTTTCGACAACCTTTAACATCAATCAGCTGCGACGAGAAACATCGCGAAGGCGTCATTAAAAGGCCAGCAGGCAAGATAGTTATGGGCAACTGTTGTTTATGCTATCAACATTCGTTAAAAACAAAGGGAGAAAGGGAGCAGTATTCGAGAATGGAAACGGTTCGAGTCTCTCTGTTAACTCTTTGTCACGCATTTTTATGATAATGAAAAATATCTACTTTTAAATTCTTTACAGAAATGCACTATTCATTTTCTTCATTTTTATAAAGATTACATATTCTCTATAGTTTTGAGAAGGGTCAGTAATATTC
>VCCN01006862.1:1806701-1817557 GCA_006491835.1 Architeuthis dux | reverse complement strand
TATATATATATATGTATGATCCTTGTGCCATACTAGGCTAAGTCTAGTTTCTCTCTGAATTATGATACTAGGAAAGAACAGACATTACGTCTAATGCTCTGAAAATTCCACCACTGATCATGGCCAAATAGATAATAGCGTTAGTTAAGTCCATTCTTGGTTAGATAGTGAAAGTCACATTGTTCAGTGCAAAAGCAGTATCACGCTGACGAATTAACCAGCGTTGCCAACTATGATTTATTATTTGCAGATAAAAACCTTTTTAGAAAGCTAAAATCGGTTTCAGTTTTCTATTTTCAGTTACCTTTATGGCTAAAGATGTTATACAGTGAGTCGAAACAAGTATTTGAACACTTACAAAATATTCATTGAATATACTTCCGATGCTCACATTTAGTTTAAATTCACACAGCCGATGTATTTCGATATACAATTAAGAATTGCTAAGAAAACAAATACGTATTTCCAAACATACAATGCAGACTAAAATATAAACAAAAGTGACGATGGAAAAAAGTATTCGGACACATTGATTTCATATTTTAATACTTAGTTGCATAGCTCCTGTTTGCAATTATTGCTATGAGACGTTTTTCGTAACCATTCAAAAGCCCCCCGCAACATTCTTTTGAAATCTTGGCCGATCCTTCCTTGTAAAAGACCTTCAGATCATTAATGTTTCTGGGGTCCCTCAGATGAATTCGAACTTTCAAACATCGCCCTAAATTATCAATTGGATCCAAGTCAGGAGATTGACTAGGCCACTGAGGCACCTCTACATTGTGTTGCACCGAAGAGAATACATTAGCTTCCAAAATACTCCGATACATAACTCCATTCATGATTCCTTCAATCATATGAAGTGTCCCCGTACCATTGAAAGAGAACCCCCCCCCCCGCAAACCATGATACTTCCACCTCCGTACTTTACTGTGGGGAGGGTGCTTTTTTAGGTCATAGGCGCATCCATATTTTCTACATATATGACGAACTGAGCTTTTGCCAAAAAGTTCGATTTTTGATTCGTCTGACCAGAGAAGGTTCTTCCCAAAAATAATTAGACTTATCTAAATAGTCACGAGCGAACTTCATCCGAGAATCTCTGCCTTCATTTCAACAAAGGTGTTTTCCGTGGCGTACGGGATTTTAAGCCATTCCTGTATAGTTCATTACTAATAGTTTCTTTAGTAACCGATGTACCAGCTGCTCTCAAATCATCTTGGATCTCATTTCGAGTTAGCATTGGATTCACTTTGACTGTTCTTAGCATTTTTCGAGTTACTCCAGGAGAAACTCTCCGTTGTGCATCTTGGCCCTGGCCCTGTAGCTCAAACCTTCATTATGTTGCTTAATTACGACATATTTCTGGTTCGGTTGAGAGCTCCTTTACTTTAACAATGAGTGCCTCGTTTCTAGAAGGTAAAAGTAGTGAACGATGACTGTGATGAAATCATACCTTTGTTAAGTATTTCAGGAACATTCCAAAGGGTTTTATGCAGGTACAGAGAGGTCTAGACCTGCATTCCTTCTTTAAATAACATGTTTATGATACATTTTTAATAGTGTCCGAATACCTTTTACCGTTTATATTTTATTCTGCATTGAATGTTTGGAAATATGTATTTATTTCTTAGTAATTCTTAGTTTTATATCTGAATACATCACCTGTGTGCATTTATAGTAAATGCAAGCATCGGAAGTATATTAAATGAATATTTTGTAAGTGTCCAAATCTTGTTTCGCCTCACTGTATGTATACTCATTTAAAGCCCACTTATCAAATAAAATAACTATACAATAAGACTCCAGACTAAATTATTGTTAACAATTGTACACTTACCTTTATTAAACCTAACAATTATTTTTTTTTAAATGGCCAGATGTTCGGCTAAATTGAGAAAGAATCAGCCAGTTTAGCCAGAATTGGGTAATTTGGCAACCTTGGAGTTCACCAAGAAATAATTGATACGTAATATTCCTAGCATAAACATGAGGACAATGTCCCTCCGTTCGAATTTGGCATCTTTGGAGTTCACTAAGAAATAACTAATATGTAATATTCCTAGCCTAAACATGAGGACAATGTCCCTCCGTTCGAATTTCCCAGAAGATTACTGAATATTATATAGACTTTATAATGGGCACCAGGGCCCGTAACGTGGTGACTGCAAAAACCAAGATGAAAATACAGTCTAAATAGATCAGTTAGATGAGTGATTCCCAGAGTGTGCACCGTGGCTACACATAAGGTAAACGAGAATGAGAGAGAGGAAAAAGATTTGGAACCACTGAATTAGGTTAAGTTTATTGAATGTAAATTGGAGAAGGTAAAATATTTTTCACTGGTGTCACTTACACCAGTGAAAAATATGCAGGCCCCACACCAGAGTTTATTCTTTATTATTAGGCAAGCAGAACCCCTCTTTCCAAGGGAGACACCGGTGCAACACAATCTTCTCACCCTACATACATCTGTTCCAAACTAAGCTAAACCTTTTAAATATATTATTTATTCGTACATATCGATCATCACCATGAGGTAATGGTTAATGCGCCCGTCTAGCCGATCATTATTTCTATCAAGTAAGTTCAATCCTCACTGAGTAACCAACACTTGTATACTTGTAAAACGCGTTAAAAAAAGGTTTTAAAAGATTTTAAACGTAATTTTGTTAAATCAAAGATACGAGAGTTAATCAATAAGTCAGTAGCCTGACACCTACTTTAAAGCTGAATTTCGATCTGAAAACTTCACTCTATAACGTCCAATCTATATGATTAATATTCAGCACTGAATTAAGTGACTTAACAGGTTAAGGGGATTATTTAAAATGGGGCTCCGGACTTACGGATGTACGTATGTATATACCCATATGTATATTCATATAGATGTATATCTCCATCTGTCTATATACACTTATAATACATATCTTACAAACTTATATATAAAACATGTATGTATCTATGTCTATATGTATATACGTCATTGTATACATACCCACATATATACAGGACAGCCTGTTACCGCACGCAAGATACGTTCCAGGTAAATAGCGTGTAGTAGGGGAGATATGTGTGATAGCCTATGATTTTTTCTTACTTTCTTATTCAGCAGAAAACACAGATGTCAATTTTGTTATGTATAACATAAATACTTTCATGCGTTATTAGATTCCATCTAAAATGTTGGCAAACAAATATAATGTTAAAACTGTTTGGTGAATAAAACACATAAGCAAATAGAAACTTTATTTTGTTGCCGAGACACGTGTACATACACTTAAATTATGTAAACAGTAACCTGCTCGCGGCAGGTAACGTTGTCGGCCCGCCATCATAACTCAGCCAGAGCCTGCTTACATCATGATCCAATTTCTACCAGAGAGCCTGCTTATGTCAGGATCCAAGTCTTACCAGAGAGTCTGCTTACGCCAGGATCCAAGTCTTACCAGAAAGCCTGCTTATGTCAGGATCCAAGTCTTACCAGAGAGTCTGCTTACGCCAGGATCCAAGTCTTACCAGAGGGCCTGATTACGTCAAGATTCCAGTCTACTAGAAAGCCTGATTACGCCAAGATTCAAGTCTTACCAGAGAGCCTGCTTATGTCAGGATCCAAGTCTTACTAGAAAGCCTGCTTACGCCAGGGTCCAAGTCTTACCAGAAAGCCCGATTACGCCAAGATTCAAGTCTTACCAGAGAGCCTGCTTATGTCAGGATCCAAGTCTTATCCAGAATGCTTGCTCCTCGAAATGAACCAGTATACCAATCTCCGTCTCTCCGCCTGCTATCTGGGGAAGCCTTTCATTCTTTCATGTGAAAGTAGCCGGACCGGAAACTAGTGAAGCGAGGAACGGAAGCCTTGGACAGGAATCACTAATTGAACATCAATCCTTTTCCCCTCCCCATTTCAGTCCACTCCAAGGATGTTTAACGGACGACGGGAACGCGACCCGGGAATCAGGACAAACAGTGTTGTCTTATAACGGTGTGAATTAAGAAGTTAAGATACTGTCCCACTAAGTGAAGCCCTTACTGTGTACCGTGCAAAGCACCAGCGTACAGTAGCCAGTATCAGAACCATTTCTTCGCGTGTACGACTAATAGCGTGTGCTAGTATAGCATTCGGTACCACACATATATGTATATACATGTGCAAATGCTAACTGTATACATATATTTCCATAGATACAAGTATGAAATCAAATGATGGATACTTTTATATCCGACAGAATATGATAATTATAATGACATTTACTAGTTGAGAACCTATATTTTCCCGGCTCCGGGAAAATATAGGTTCTCAACTAGTAAATCTCATTATAATTATCATATTCTGTCGGATATAAAATTATCTATCATTTGATTTCATACTGTCGACATCGAGAGCCACACTATATTCGTACCTAAATACGTACGTGAGAATGGAGAGGCCAACAAAGTGTAGGATAACAACTTCTGCCTACCATGAGATATTCGTTAGTTCAGTCGGCTAGAGCAGTACCTGCGTATAAGGTAGCTTCCAGGATGGACGCGGATTCGATCCACGCACGGGGTGTGTTTCTTTATTCACATTTACGATTTAGGCCGCTCGTTTAGCAGTCGCTCACACCGGCGCCGGGCAAATATAGGTTCTCAACTAATAAATGTCATTATAATTATCATATACTAGTATATACATATATATATATATATATATGTGTGTATGTATGTAAAAGTGTATACCTATCTATTCAAATGCAAATAATAATACCAGAAACACAGATATTTATCGAAAGCTGCACTGAACGTTCTGTCTGCTGCTCATTCACCATAAATGGATGTGTGGCTTCAGATGTGAACCACTGACCCTATCCATCCGATGCGGTTCGGCATCAAAGCCTAATTACAAACGATGAAACGTTCGCTGGACTCTATTGGTGACCAGTGAGGTGCACGATCGAATATTTTGCAAAGAGACTCTATCATACTTCCACTACTGCTAATCAGCCTTTAGTTTCCGTTGTTGGATATAGGCCTCCCCCATGGCCTGCCAGTTCTTTCACTCGAGAGCGTTACGGTGCCAAAACATTCGGACTTTATGATAATCATCACGCCATATTATTTATTGCCAGCCACAATTTCGCACATGATCTCAAGGGATCCACCTTGTCAGTCGCGATATCCAGCGGCTGTTTGATATTCTTGCAACATCATACTTCACACAGGCCTAATTTGGTCATGGATTCTTTCTGTGTATTTTGCCAAGCCCGGCACCCACCCAAAAAGGGCAAATAAAAAGTCAATTACGTATATAAATAAAAATGATATTAAACACGTCATGAGTCCACTGCTGGACAAAGGACGTTCCCATCACCTTCCATACCCACCTAGGTTGTGTTAACCTCTGCCACGTCTTACCGGCAAACCTTTCTATCACTTCCCTCCACCTTGTTTCTGGTCTTTTCCTACTGTGTTAGTACTTTGCCCCATCTATTGTCATCTCTTCTTGCTAGGTGACCAGCCCGTCCCCATTTTTGCTTCTTAATTATTTGTATAATATCCCCCACTCTAGTCCTCCCTCTGATCCATGTTGATCTTTTTCTATCTCTTAGAGTTATCCCTAGCATTGCTCTTTCCATGGCTCTCTGTGCGTTTCTAAGTTGGTTTTCAGATCGTTTTGTTAATTTCCATGTTTCGCATCCGTAAAGCATGGCTGGTATGTAACCGTTATATACTTTACGCTTTAAGCCCATTGGCAGGGTGCCCCCCCTCTCTCTCTCTCTCTCTCTCTCTCTCTATGTATATATATATCTATATCTATATCTATATATATTATAATTTTACTAAGCTTAACAGTATGGCATAATAATGATGTGGTTATTATGGTCGAAAGATTGTATTACGCCATTCTTTTAAAAGATTAGCATTAGAAATCTTGAAAGATGGTGTTAATAGAACATAAGCAGACGGTCGAAATTTGAACTCGGTTTGACAAATCAGTGCTGATAACCTCTTGTGACAAGAACTTCCGGGCAGACTACTGAATGAATGATTTAGATATCGCCCAGACTAGCTGATATCATTTATCACACTCAAAATTATAAACTATATCTATATCTATTATTGTTGACGCCGACACACACTTGAAGCTGCTGAATGTTATCACTTTTATCAGAGTAGACGTCTAGCCTCGTCATAGCAAACCAAGGTAGCCAAATGTATGACATTTTGTTGTCCGAAACTGCTGGTACATTACCCTCAGAAACAGGGCATATCATATATTTAATATTCAAATTGCTCTGTGAAATTAATCTAAAATTAATCTGGCACATCCAAATACAAAAAGAATAGATGTAGGACAATTGTGCTGCACTGATCTTCTGGAGGGTCTACTTTGTAAATCAACATTCGAAAACCTCTTTTTTTTTACCAGGGTTTGAACACTAACCATTTCGCCAGTGGGGAATACTAGATTGAATCTGGCCAAATTATATATTCAAATTAAATCTGGTTGTTTAGAAATTCGTTCCTTTAAAAAATAAATAATGTCTACCTTTGATATTTAAGTTCGTTTGATCGGAGAAAATAGGAACAAAAATGTTTGTCGCCAGCAAATTTGACATTTATTGCTCAAACAGATCTAGACGAAAAGTATTTGTACCGTTTAAGGGAGATTCTTTATTATTTTATAGAATGAATGTATCATTATGTATTATATATATCATTTTATATATTTTTCTTTCTTTCTTTTGTTATCTATTTATCTATCGATCGATCAATCTATATAACAATCTATCTATCTATCCGCAAGTTATATTTAGTTTGTTAGTGTTATATTTGCGACGTTTTCGTTCTTTTAGTCGTCAGTTCTTATATATGTGGAGAAGGTTGTAATGAAATGTTCTCAGCGTGGACTGAACAACACATGTTTCCCATGAACCTATTTGTATCTGCGATATGAGCTTCGTCGTAACAAATGTTTATGCATGAATAGGTATTTATTAACATTCATTTAGTCTGGCACAAGGATACACGTGTGGGTTACTCAGTGAGGATTGAACTTACTTGATAGAAATAAAGGTCGGCTAGACGGGCGTGTTAACCATTACCTTATGGTGGCAATCGATATGTACGGATAAATAATATATTTTTAAAGTTTAGTTTAGTCTGGAACAGAGGTAAGTGGGGTGAATGAAATTGGGTGGGAAGATTGTGTTGCACCAGGGTCTCCTGCGTGAAAAGGGGTTCTGCTTGCCTAAAAATAAAGAATAGACTCTTAGTTAATATTTAGGTGTGGGGCCTGCGTAGTTTTCACTGGGGTCACTTGTTAAGATTCTGATTCTAAAGGCAGTAAGGACCTTCTCGTTTTGGATATTTGTGCCAAAAAACTTCCTACTCTAATTCCTCGCTTTTGGCCTTATGTCGTGCTAGGCCTTTCTCATGGCGGAGGTAGAGGCGTGATCCCCATCGACCTTAAGTAAAAGTCATGATTTTGAAAGTTGATTTTAAAGTAACCTTTTCCCACTTGAAAGATTGGTGCAACATTATCTTTCTACCTTCACTTACTCCCGTGTGGCCTTGTGCCGAACTAAGTTAGTGTTAGTTAATATCATGATATATTATCATCATCATCAGCCATAGTAAGTTCACTGCTGGACAAAGGCCTTTTTCATCACCTTCAATGGCGTCCGTGATATCGCCATATCTTACCGGATCTTTTCCTACTGCGTTTTCTGTTTCTTGGGAACCAATCTGTTAGCCTTTGCTTTGCTATTGTCCTTCCTTTTTTCTACGTGTCCAGTCCATCTGTTTCTATCTCTTAGAGTTATCCGTGACATTGCACTTTCCATAGTTTTCTGTGCAATCCTGAGTCGGTTTTAGTTCGTTTTGTAAGTATACATGTTTCGCATCCGTACGTCATGGCTGCTATTATGCACTATTTGTACACTTTACGTTCTAACCGTATTTGTAAAATGCTTTTCAATATGTCTTAAATTTATATCAAATGATTTCTTTTGTGTGTAAGTGTAAGTGTACATTGTTTCGTAGTTCTTGGTTTAAGATGTCTACATACTCGATCGAGTAGAAAAATATCTACTAAAAATATCGTTGCTTGTTTTTCGTCTTCAGGTTTTAATTAAGAAAGAATCGCAAATGAATCAAATAACTTTATGTGTAACATACACTCGCACACATACACACACGGACACGCATACACACATGCGCGCACACTTTATATCTATAGGATAGGAAGAATTTCCGGAGGAAACAATAACTCGAAGGCATCTGAATTATTTTTAAGGGAATGGTTTCTACATACAAAAAAGAAAAAGGCTGACGGCAGATACTCCAACCAAATGTCAACTGATGGCTTTTTACCTGTTTTTTACTGTTGTAAAAAGATCCAAACGAAGAGGCAAAATCCATTGCAGAAACTCGTAATTTTCCTTGTTTCTGCCTGGGGGTTCTTTAAGCCTGGAGGAATATGTCAGTGATTGGTTTTCTTACATGGGTTCAGGCAAGAACGTATATCAAATTTACATTTACACGTGCACGTTACCATTTTACCAGGCAAACAAGTGCATCAGCAAAGATCCCTACACAAATACACTTGCGTACATAGATACGTGCATTGATACATAGTATTAAATACATACATGCATACATACAGTACCTGCCATAAGCATTTGAACAAACATACATTTAGCTTGTATGGCTTGGTTTCAAGAGTTAAAAATAGGAACCAAATTGTATTGCAATCAGCACAATGCATGCATTTAGGCATATTTTGTGGTTCTGAATGCTATATTTCAGGTAGAAGTTTGGTTCCTCTTGTATAATGTTCCTGTTTTAACTCTTAAAACTAGGCCATACAAGGAACATTTCTGTTTTGTTCAAATGCTCATGACAGGTACTGTACATACATACATACATACATACATACATTCTGTCTCACTCACACACACATGTACATTCAAAATGATACATTTCGCTATAAAATAACATGGGTAATTTAATCAACAATGGATTAATTAACTATATGTCTTTATACATACGGGACGTGATTTTCATCTTGAGGCTTGTAAAAGTTGAATTTGTATACAGGCTGGGATTCTTGAAGACAGGAGACATTTTTGCCTCAAGTTCTTAAATAAAGTATGGTTATCATTCCATGGAGTATTTGGAATAGTATCTTCATCTTTGTTACTTTTATCACGGTATTTCGGGTGCCGTGTTACCCAGCCCTCCTGGTATTATCTGAAGTTCTGAGACTAAATACTGTCATTCTTCTGTGAATTAACCGAACTGTAATCCTCATCTTTGTTTTTTGAACACTAATTTTGGACTCTTCGATTTTCATCATAAGCCGAGAATCAAAAGAAAAATAAAGTACTGCAAGTCTTCCACATAGTATTGGGAATAGTATCTGCATATTTGCTGTTTTAATCACTATATTTAGACCGTTGCGTTCTTCGGCCTTCTTAGTGTTGTCTGGAGTTCTGAGTACCGCCATAATTCTTGTTATCACAACGTTTCGGACGCTGCGCTCCCCGATAGATAGTAGATAGATATGGACAAACTGAGATAGATAGATAGATAGATAGATATGGACAAGCGGAGATAGATAGATAGATAGATAGATAGATAGATAGATAGATATGGACAAGCGGAGATAGATAGATAGATAGATAGATAGATAGATATGGACAAACGGAGATAGATAGATACATAGATATGGACAAAATGATTAATAACAGGGTAGGAGGGGAGAAAAGAAACTTAGGTAGTTTAATGAGGGGGTAGGAAGGGAGAATATAGAACAGGAGTTAGGTAGCTTAATAAGATAGTAGGAAGGGACCGGGGAGGAAAGGTTAGCTAGTTTAATAAGAGGCTAGGAAGGGGTGGTGGCTGCTACTGATACTATAAGTGTGACAGACACGGCTCTTATTATATATACGAGTAATCAAGTCTTACTTAGTCTGGTACGAGGCTATAGTAGTGCGGTAATCAGTAAGGGACGAACTCACTACAGTAGTAATTATCAGAAGACTACCTTGTTAACAATTGCCCCCACAGCCTTGGACACTTTTACTAAACTAAGTTTAGTCTGGCACAAGGAAAGATAGTCGGGCGCCCAGGGAGAATAACGCTCTACAGTATTAACAGTTCGCAAGACTAGCTAACTAACCATTGCTCTGGAGCTTCTAGCCGTTTTAATTAGCTCTGATTAGTCTGGCATAAGGCCATGATTGTGAGACATTCAAAATCAAACACACTGCTGAATTGAATTGTGAGACAAACTTGCTAACCATTAGGCTACGTTGGGCGCAATTAGTTTCTGTTTATACAGTTAGTTTTGCATGGAAACTTTTAATGAAAGCACTAAAGTAGCTTAGTTTTGCACAAGGCCATAGTAATACGAGTACCAGACTCATTACAGTAATAATTTGATCTGTAAGATGAACTTGTCTTCAGATCAACAAGGATGAAAATAATATCCAAATTATATCACCAAACTCTACTGATACTTTATCTCCAACAGTCAGAAAAACGACATTAAGTATAAGTTGATTACACACTGATCAATCAGAACCAATTTATCGTATTCATCTTGTGACAGCCAAAGAAACGTTGACGACAACGAGGCTTTGCCAAGTTATACGCTCGGCTACTTATCTAGATTACTGCAAAAACCCAACAGACTTCATATTCGATAATCACAAATGCTTTAGCATAAACATAGACCTCAATGATCAAAACAAGAGTCTCGTATAGATTTTTAAGAGATAAATATGTGGGAAAACATGGCTCATACAAAGTTTAAAGTTTGTCTCGTATCGATTTCTAAGAGATTATACACAAGCAACTTCACGCAC
>VCCN01006862.1:1794571-1806177 GCA_006491835.1 Architeuthis dux | reverse complement strand
TATATATATATATAAAATTATAAGATGTATTCTCAATACACATTTGTTTCTTACTTTTCTGAAAAGAAGAAACACATTTTTATTGTATATTTTATTGGTTCATAACAACCTGTACAGTCGGTTTCACGAAAGAATTGACAGACCGTTGCTTGTGTAGTGGGATCGATTCTTACTCGATGTCTCACCCTTGTGGCTTCGTGCCGGACTAGACTAAACGCAATAGACACCCCATCATGTGCAGACCTGAACGTCCTCTTAAACACGATTACAAAAATGCCAATAATGAAATATACAAATCTAATGTTTTTTTAGTCATTTAGAATATTGCCAGGGATACGACCTATTCCTACACAGCAACTACTTTCCAAATTTTTCCCATTTCCGCCCACATGGAAGACTGCTCGTGATTCGTCTTTGTAGTGCACTGAAGTTGAAATAGTTTAGTTATGGAACCGAATACTCAGTTTCCCCAGAGCGTGACAAAACGCACCATTTAACATTTCAGTAGTGATGAAAAACACTATGAAGAACATTTCCAAATCAATACGACCAATGAGAGACTGTCACAGAAATAAATGAATAAATACATAAATAAAACTAGGTGAAAAAAGCAAAAAAGAAAAAGAAAAACATTGTTCGGCCAAGTTAAGTTTTCAGGACAGAACTTTACCAACAGATGGGCGGAATCAATGTACTGTAATATCAAACTGAATAGAGATTCTTTTCTTTTTTTCTTAGAGAATTACCAAAGGGAGCCAACTGCACATAAACATAGTCAAGTTGGATATTTACTGAGTTTAGCACTGTATGGTGATAAGGCAAATCGGTACAAAGAAACAAAATGTTTTATCTTTCTTTCTTTCTTTCTTTCTATTATTCACCCTTTCACTTCCTTCATTTTCCTTCTTTCTTTCTTTGTGACTATTATCCATTTTCCTTTTTCCTTTCTTTCTTTCTTTCCTTCCTTCCTTCCTTCTTTCTTTCTTTCTTTCTGTCTTTCTTTCTGTGTGTCTTTCTTTCTTTCTTTCTTTGTTGGGACTATTCTCTTTTCTTTTCCTTTCTTTACTTTTTTGTCACCTAATTACAAATAAGCTGTCTTCAGGCCGATGTTATTTTCTCCCCCACCCCCGTTCAGAATCGGGGCGCCTCTAAGTCTAAGTTAGTTGACTGACGCCATGATATATGTCCGGTAACCTGACCAGTAATATTCAGAGAATCCATTTGATTCAAATAGCCATCGTCCTTGCCATCAAGGGCAGGAATTCTACCACTCAGAGGCAAACCGGAAATGATTTGTAATGTCCAGCTGGCTTAGACAATTGTCATTAGAACCTTTTCAATAGGGGACAAAAGATCACCTCTTGACCGCGCATATTCCCGCAGTCCCAAATCATAACAGTCTGGCGTGAATTAAATATGATAAGGTCTGGAGTCACATCTTCAGTTACTCGGTCTTAAAAATATGCCGTCTCATAGACAACATTTGTAGATATATAATTGTTACCAGATGATAGGTAAGGAGAGAATGAGAACTTCATTCCTTATTCTCCACTTTCTCTCTCTCTCTCTCTCTCTCTCTCTCTCTGTGTGTCTCTCTCTCTCCCTCTCTCTCTGTCTCTGTGTCTCTGTCTCTGTATCGGTGTTGGTACTATGACAATTGGCCCAGACAACATCATATTTTCAATAAAGGTGGATCAAAATCCTTGGAATCATACTATAATTCACCAAATGTCTGTCCGTATGTGACAGATTAACTCAGGAACCACAGAACATTTCCATGTGAAATTTTCTGTGTATACTAATGGGACCCCGGATCATGTTTGAGCAAGACAGTTTTTGGAAATTCAAAAATGTGTCTAGTTTTTAGTAGGGGTTTCGATATACAATGTAAGTATGCTAAATGTACCCCTTACTTTGTGTCCAGCTGCGTTCGCACTTACCAAATAATGTACTATTAATTTAATTCATCAAATGTCCGTCCGTCCGTCCGTCCGTCCGTCTGTGTTAGCATAACCCAAGAAAGGCTCGAGCAAGGGCCACTAAATTTTCTTTAGTTACTACTGGGACCTAGGAGCATGTTTTTCGGATATTAATCTTTGAAAATGAAAATAAACTAATAGAGGTGGGTCTTCGTTCACATTCTCCCCGATAATAATGATCTGATTTACATGTATCTATATATACAATACTAAAGGTTGGATTCCGTTTATACGTATGTGACTTCTTAGTAGCCGAGATGGTGTATTGTAGCTAGCGGTATAGGTTTATGGTTCCCCTAAAAAGAGTTTCGATCTCTTATTGTGGCTAAAGGCTTCATTTAGGCGTTCCGCGGGATCTAGCTACAATAAACGCCCATAGGGCTGTATCCAGCTAGTATTTCAAATTTAGAATCGATACTTCGTTGCTATCAACTTCATCGCACCTATAGGCGCGAGGTCTCATAATAATAATAATAACAAATCTTACAATCACAATTAATATAAACCGGCATGGCACAGATATCTCTCGAAGGAGAGGAGTAGAATTATTGCTATAGATTTGAACCCTGTTAAACCGTTAGTTTTCCGTGGACGAATTGTTAAAAGCGTCATCCATGGAAGATGTGCTTCTGGGATATGTGATACGAGTTCAACTTCTTTATTCCGACATTACACTACTTATTTGAAGGTTGGAAGGTAGTCAACATAGACAAAAATGAGAAAAGGCAAGAAATTGGGTCGATGTAGATTTTAGTATAGGTAGTTGATTTTCCTTTTGTTTCAATGTGTACATATACGCTTTGAGACAGAGACGTTGATGATAATATATCCCAGTGCGGATATGGTCTAAATTCAAATTATTTGACCGAATTTCTTTTCCTTGTAAAGTCTTCTTTTTTCTCATCTTTATTGTTAGCAAAATCATTGTAATCCTTTTTAGTTGTTTCCTTTTGCTTATCTTGGTTCTGAATCACGGTTTTCCCTAACCCCCAAATTTGTATTAACATGGAAGCTTAAAACATTCGTAAACAACTGCAACAACTCCACAATCACATAAATTGCTAACCAACAGAGATCATGTCATTGACGATAAAGAAAACGTAATGGGAAAAATTCAACAAGAAAACATTCACAAAATACAAAACTCAAAATAGTGTCAACCTTAAAGATTGAAAAGGCAAGCGATAAAAGGAAGTACTTAAAGCAGTAATAACGATTAAGTCAGGATTGTTATTTAGAATTGTTTTTAACAGAAACATGTAGTTTACCGCCATTTCTTCTTTTCCGGCTTTATTTTTCTTTTCCCGCCTTTTTTTTCTTTTCCCGCCTTTTTTCTTCTTTTCCCGCCTTTTTTCTTCTTTTCCCGCCATTTCCTTTTGTCTTTTTCCTTGTAGATTGCTATCTCAGCAGGTGTCAAAAGAAGAAACACTTAGAAAAGATATTGATTTCGGTTCCATTGATTCCAACCAGTTATCATCTAAGTGAATTCTTTCCAGCCGTTTTCTTTTGGTCGGGATCTAGGGATTTAAAAACTACAGTCACTTTCTTTGAGGGAGGGGGGCGGTGTTAAAAGGTTGACAGCTCCAAAGTTTTCTTAAATTAAAAAAACAAATCATTGAAAAAAGCATCTCAATTTCATTATTGTTTTGTAGTGTAAAGAAATCGATCTTTTCATAAACGTACATAAGCTATTTGTCTTGAGTTTCAAACAACTCTGAAATGAAATGTTTTCAGTATTAATCTTTTGATAAAAAGCAACAATGATATTAAGGAAGATAGTCATAAATAACGAAAAGAAATAATAATTCAAACAAATTAAGACTAAGCAGTAAACAAACAATATGACATTAATAATCGAAGGAGAGGAGTAGCAATATGGCTATAGATTTGGACGCTGTCTGATCATTAGGTTTCCGTGGTCAAATTGTAAAAGGCGTTGTACACGCAAGACATGCTCCTGGGATATGAGATACGAGTTCAAGTTTCGTCGGAAGCTACTATTTTATTCCAACTCCTTGCTACTTATTTTAAAACTTGTAGGGTATTCAACTTAGAAAAATGTGACAGAAAGCAAGACATTGGGTGGCTGAGGTAGTGTAACGAAATGCACTCTGTGTTCGTGTGTTCGCGGGCATAGGTGACCAAATGCCCATATCAGATTACCAGAGTGTACGTGACCAAGGGCCCATATTAGATTACTGGAGTGGCCTTTTAAAGGGCCGTTATTTTCAAATCTTTCACCCGGACGGTAGAATAGTAACTGAAACAGACTTCGATGCCTCAAAGTAACCCGCGAACCGGCCCGGAAAAAAAGCTATATCGACGGGAATAAAGAGAACACAGATTTTAAAATGAAGATCCTGAATTTTGTCGTCTTTCTCTCCAGCCACATGGGAGAGCCCTCCACAGAATGTTTAGCTCCCGCAGCTCCGGAACAACTCTTCATTGTCTTCTCTCTCTCTTAGCATCCCTCCCGTATCCGCGTGAAGAAACACATACCGGTATAATACTACAGTAGATTCTACTAGAGGTAGTTGCCTTTTCTTTCGTTTCTACGTATACATATACGCTTTGGCACGGAGACGTTGATGGTAATATATCAAGAAAGTTCGGACTTGGTCTCAAGTCAAACCGTCTACTGAAAGTGTTATAGTTATACCATTGGGTGATTTAAGTTTCTGGGGACACACTTTTGCCATGAAAAGAATCAAACTAATGAATAAGGGACACATTAAAGTAATGAAATAAATTTAGTAAAGTGGGATCAATTCTTCCATTTGAAAACAGAAACAACGGTCGTTACTTGCAATGTGTTTGACCCTTCATAAAATCAACACTGTGTCTATCATCTGTTTGATAAACATTTGCTTGACTTGTGTATCGTGTTACTGTTGTTGAAAGACTATCATCAAAGCAGAAACGGCTAAAGGAAAAGATGGGCAAAAAGTGGTTAAGTAACACATACGCCGATCACCGTGGCCCAGTGGTAGAGTACTCGCCTCAGGCTCGGTAGGCCGTGTGTTCGATCAATGGCCAAGTCACACCAATGACTTTAAAATGGTACCCAATGCATCTCTGCTAAGCATTCAGCATATGGACTAGGATTGAGGAAGCCTGGGGAGATATCGTCTCAGTCAGGCTATCTTGGCAAAGACCCACATGTGTGCCCTAACGTCACGGTACAGGGGAGAGAAAACCCTGTACTGAGCTACGGACCAAGGGCCAAGTATAAGTAACACATAGTACGTTTTATCGCTTTTCAAAACAGCACGCAGTATGTATGATCTTAGCATCACTATCATAAAATGAAAAGGATTTATTGTGACGGATTGTAGGCAGTACGGCAATAAAAAAAGGTTAGCAAAAATATGTCTAACTTCAAAATATTCAATTAGCTTGCGTTATAAGAAAGCTTCTCGAACTTACATTTTATATGCAGTATATTAGAGACCGTCAACCAAAGCTGTCAACATCAACATAGGTTTCTTCAGTTTTTAAGTGGGTCTGGCTGGCTATGTATGTGTAGCGCGTACAGGTCGCACCAATGGAGCTAGAGGACTGAACATTTAAATATTTAGTCCTTATTATTTCTAGAAAAAAAGGTTTCTTTTGTTTTTTTAAAATTCCCCCACAAAATGCGGTTTTAGTTGGGGGTTCAATTTACAATGTAAGTCTATGCCAAATTGATCCCTTACTTTGTGTCGGGCAGAATTATTTGGTGATCACCGTTCAACAAAAGGCGAGAGAAGTAACTTATTCATTAATCAGCCCCTTTTTTCCCAATTTTTTAATTGATCACCCCCAACACAACATGCTGCCAAAAGACGTTGGTCACGTGACGGTTTCTATTGAGTGACTGACCGGACCAGTTTGAATTCATTTCTGTCTTTCATTTTGTATTTTAACCGAAAAGTGGACCGACTCGTGAGCGCTTGCGTTAAATCTCATTAGAGTAGGCAATACTTGAGTGTTGCTAATGGAGAAACACGAAGAAAACATTTATATATCTAACTAAATAAATGGTGAAATAAAATGTAGATATTACTGAAGCTTTAGATAACAAAGCGATAGTAGGGATACACCCAGTGAGAATCAAACTCACTACATTGGCTAATGATCTTCGAGACTAGATTGCTAACCGGCATGTACTGCAAGACATTGCTTAGAGATTAACAGTTCAAAAGGCCAAACAAATCATCGTTAAAATACTGAGAGAGTGCATATCTCCGCCAACGCAATTATCACTAAAAGCTGAGTAATCAGGTTACAGAACCCAGACTACGCCTTGTAATAATTACTCATCGGAGATACATCATCAACAGTTTGAAAGAAAATCTATAATGCTGTTTATCATATGTATTTGTGATGACGGCGCTGTGATGACGTCATTACTGTGTCATCCGAAAAACCGAGACTCGCAATGTTAACAAATATTACACACAAAACAAAATCATGGATCTGCCCTTAAATTTAATCAATTGTTGCTTGGTCCACAAAATGTCGTTGACATTCATTGAGAACTTTTGGTGCTGTGTGGACAAACAGACAAACACAAAAATCAAACAAGCAAACAGACACAAATATTGGTGAATACATTACCTCTGCCAAACTTTGTTGATCGAGTTAATAACTAATAATTTACTAATCTATTAACAATAGTCGGAAAACTATGACGACGTTGCATTTTCTTTCTGGTTTTTCTATCGTTTGAGATGAAAACTAGAGATCTTAGTAAAATATTTATAATTATTTACGCATCTCATGGTTACATAAAACTGTACTAAATGTCGTATTTTGTTTAATATGTTACACAATGCGAAAAAGTAGTTTCTGAGATAACAAAATGGAGGTCGGAATATTTGGGTTTGATATGCAAAAACGCGTGTATTCCAGGGAGGCCTGCACAACCCTTTGAATATTTACTTAAATCAGCACACCACCAATTTAAATATTAGTAAATGAGGTTAGGATAACTGTGTTGCGCCAACCTTTCAAGTTATGGAGAATGTCTGCCTGCCTTGAAAATCAGCATTGGATGGAAATACGCTCTTTTTCAATATTTGGAGAGCCCTTGGTGTTTATTTAATTGACACAGATGATAATGCCCTCATGGCACTCGATGATCTATTAGGTCTTGGGTTGAACTCAACTGGAACTGCACTTGACGGATGATGATTTCAAAAACTTTGTTAATATTCGCTGCCCTCAGATGAATTGTCTGGTTTTATAGAAATGTTCGCTTTGTATTTATTTATTTGTGATAGGAACAAAAAAAGCACAGCTTTATTTTAGACTCTCATATCGAGCATGCCTTTAACCGCTGACAATTTCATTATTTTGATCCGATAAGACGGTCACGCGGTATGAAGATAAAATAGTCCATCCTTTTCATGTCCGTCCATTATTAGATTCGCCTTTAGCAATTGGACATCGAAAAACAATTGCTGAGAGCAATTGTCATTGATGTTTAAACAAGTCTTTCGTGTGATTAAATACAACCACGAACTAGAGATGAAAACCTACCAGACTAGGTCATTCATGGAAATACAAATAAAAACCGTCCGACTGTGAGAATTGATCATTCCAATTATAGTCTGATCATTATTTGATTTTTTCCAATTAGTTTCGGTGAGAAAGGGAGGTTAGTCGGCCACTTCTAATAACCTGCCAATTCAAGCTGATTTCATTTCTCTTTTCCGATATCTTTTATTCCTCGCATCAAATTCAGATGCATTCAAAGTTGCCCCCAGAAGTGTTCTTATTATAATAGATGCCAGGCATTTAGAAATAATTTACATCGTAATAAGCAACGTTAGTCCGTCTGTCACAATTTCCATTTGCCCGTCAGTCTGTCACACCTAAAAGAAAGACCGTTAGTATGCTCAGGATTCGTCCTGAGAAGCTTTTGGGATCCCCCCCCCGCCCCTTTATCCCGGTCCACGTGACATTTGTCTCAGTGACAGGGATTTGGGACTCCCCCACCTCGAGTCTCTAGTCACGGGGATATGGGATCTCCCCCCTCCTGAATTCGGCACTAAATGACCCACCAAGGGTCGATGTGCCGTTAAAAAAAACAATCAATCAACACCTAAAAAAACGTTACATTGTACAGGAGAGGTTCTGAGAATGGAATTGCAACACAAAGACTACGAAGAGGGAGGAGAGAGAAGCAGGGTAGGGGATAGAACATAAATATATCGCTAAAGGAGAACGGCTGAACTCGGCCGTTGCGAAAAGAAAAAAAGCAAGAAAGTAAAAATAGGTGGAATTAAACTCGCTTCTGAATGTTTCTGAGCAGAAGATCTGGTTAATTGCCGGAGACAGTTGCTTCAGGTAACCCCCATGAGTTTTTTTCTGATACTACAGTGCTATATATTTTTTCTGATACTACAGTGCTATATATTTCCACCCCTAGGTATACCGTTAGCACAACAACGGGTTACTAGTATTGATAGTATTTAATAATGATAGTTTATTTGGGTTCTGAGATTAAGTATTTTTATCATTTCATAAATTATTCGTACATCTTCGTTGTTTTGACCACGATTTTCCTCAGATGCATTCTCCAGGATTCTTAGTGCTGTCTGATATTATGAGATGAATTATTACTGTCAATATTTAATGTACAAGTATCATCATCTGCTCTATTCTTATCACTACATTTCAGCGGAGACATTCTCCTCAGTTGTATATCGCATCCGGCAACCCTTTAATAGAATACCTTATCTTGTTCACAATGTCAAAAGCTTTCACCATCACTCTAACTAAAACAATTTCATTGATCAATTTACTAAAGAAGCCACTGATAAAAACCGCATCTTTGTTTTATCAGAATGTTTTTCCGACCACCATGAGGTGTATTTCGTATTGACTTTCCAGGTGTCCTGACTGGGGTCCTTCCTTTTCTCATTCTCATCAAACAAGAATAATTTTTACAACAGCTGATTGCACACTCGGAAGTCGGTAGTTATTGGCCGGGAAAGAGAAAAGAATTTAGAAAAAAGAAATATGTATATATATATATATATATATAGAGAGAGAGAGAGGGGGGAGAGAGGTGGGGAGAGAGAGGGGTGATAAGGAATGAAGTTCACATTCTCTCCTTACTTAACATCTGATAGGTTATCTATTATATATCTACAAAAGTTGTCTATCAGACGGGATATTTTTAAGACCGAGTAACTAAAGATGTGACTCCAGACATTGTCATATTTAATTCACGCCAGACCGTTAGAAAATGAGTAAGAGAGCAAAAAAGAGAAAGGAAAGACAGAGGGAGAAAAAGAAGAGGGTGAGCAAAGAAAAGAACGAGAAATAGACTGAGACATACAGAGACATATATATAAGGAGATAAATAAAAAGAGAGGGCAATAGAGAAATAGAACGAGGGAGACATAAAAAGAGAAAGTAACAGAAAGGAACAAAGAAATGAAGAAATACAAGAGTGTGAATACAAAGAAAGAGGGAACGAGAGAGAGAGAGAGCGAGAGAGAGAGAGAGACAGACAGAAAGAGACAGATACAAAGAAAGAGAGACAGACAGAAATAGAATGAGAGAGTAACATAAATAAAAAGAGAGACAGAATTAAAAGGGAGACAGAAATGGAGAGAGAGATAGGATCTAGCCAATGTAGATACTCTTTGTAAGTAAATTCATCCATGCGCCACCGATAAACTATTACCTTATTTCATATTCATATTTTTAAGTTCTCGTAGAATGGCCGATACTGAACAACGGATTGATCAAAGATGACGGGTGTCAGCGTCGGGTATCGGGATAAGCGAATCAATCAGCTCTTCCTCTTGTGAACTGCAATATGGGTAGCAGCGATTATATATAGTGAATTGTATCTCAGTATTAAGGAAGCAAGATTTGCAGAGAGTAGAAAAACCGCAGAAGGCAAACAGGAATACCACTTGTATGTATTCTATTGTGTGTCACAACCAATATCCTATAAACATATTAAAAGCCATTTATGCTACCTTGTCAGGCACTAGCGTACCATACTTGCACGGATTGTCAACACAATCGATTTTTCAATATCCAAATGGGGCGTTCTTGCAGTCATCCTTGTGGCACGAGGATCTAGTATGAGTGGCGACTTTTCAGATATCTTAAAAGGATGCTGGCTCTAATATAATGAGGAAGTTGCTTAAGGTCATTTGTTGTACTAGGTAGACCATTATATCTGATGTTTGACTTGTCGGTTATTTTATATCGGCATAATCCTGATTTGCCGATTGTTGTATATATTTGCATCCTTGTGCTGTATATCCATCTTGGTCCGCGGGAGGAAAATCCTGAACTTGGAGAAAAACGAAGACTCGAAAATATGAAATATATAAAAATCTATCGGGTTTTCCAGGACACCTTGCAGTTTGGGGCTTTCGTCAATATCCTGTTTATAACTTTCAACACCTGTGGGGGTCAAATCCGTGAGCTCCACCCACGGCTGCCTAAATATCCAACACCTGTTGTTCTGTGGTCACACAAAGTAACAAAGACCTTATGGTTACTTGAACAGAAACCCCAGTTCACCATGTATCAACCATGCACAACTTCACTCTCACTTTTGTTTACAGCGATCTCAACCTTTGCTTTCTGAACAAGGCTTTGCTCAAAATGCGACTTCACACAAAAGTTAGACTTAAAACTCAAGGTTCATATCAAGGCACACAGCAGATATAACACTGATTTGAGGTGTTTACATACTGTCTAACGTCCTCATATCTGACTGATATCTGTCAGTATCCTCTGCTAGTATTTCTAGTTAGTATCAATGTCCAGTTTTGATTTCTTCAGGCATTCATTTACCGTGGATATCTTAAAGGTAGCTGTCTTGCTGCTTTAGGCTTTTCTGATAGCTGTCATCTTCTATGTATTCTGTCCTACAACGGACATTAGGTAACGTTTTTTCATGCGTGTGAGAGAGGGTTCTTTTCTACTCTCCAAAGGAAAATCTAATACATTTGTACCGAACTAACAGGCGTGAAATGGGCGGCTGTATATGTGTTACCAGATTCAGCCCCCGAAAACGTAACGACTACATCTTTTGGCTGTTGATATAAGGTTGATAGCGCTGCAATAAATCCGTTCAGTGCTATATATTGTTCTCTATCTATCTGGGGAGAAAATCATGCTGATACGTTTTTATATACGTATGATAATCCACATTCGTTTTTCGCTACATCCATTTAAATCCATTGCCGGACTTGTTCCATCCTGTAACGTACTACCCGGTTCTCTTACTTTCCTTCTCTATGAGGACACAGGGAAATATCAATTGTGCTTTCAGCATTGGTGTTATGTCATATTATTCCGTTCCAACCTTATCCTCGATTCAATCTTTTCGCCCGACTTAACAATAAACGTAGCCAGCAGAGACAGTATTATATTTCGCCTGATCTGTGAATGTGAGTGAATCCCTAAAGCCTGGAAAAAACGGAATTAATAGTTATTATAAACCTTGCTTGACTAAACAATTTCCCATTAATTAATTCATCCACACACACTCACACACACACACACACATACACGCACACACATCATCACACACGTGCTTCAATACACACGCATCAACACACATCGACATACAGACACACACACACACACACACACACACACACA